>JAAPAO010000417.1:20500-31583 GCA_013115145.1 Perkinsus chesapeaki
TTACTTATTGCTTTATTTAGCGCTATTATTCTGCTATTTTACTTTATTCACTATTGCCATGGTTCAAGCGTTTGGTGGACTGAGAAAAATACGATATGGTACGGACGTTGGCTTGGCGAGCAATAAGTTGTACAAGTTTTTTTTCGTAAACTACTCTATGTGTATTTCAGAGCAACAATGGGTCAACTGGTGATGTGAAAACTGAAAGGAAGGGGGTGTTTGACTGGGATAGGCATGAGGAAGCTAATACTTAGTAAGCTATATCATATACACTTGAGACGATGTCATATAATATTATGAATACTAATAACTATACATTATATGATAACAAAAGTACATAACAAACGCTGGCATCTGGCTCGGCACATATATCATCTTCTTGTAACCCGATCACAATATCCGCACTCTCGTAGTCATTATTTATACTGTAATAATTTCCGTCGAACAATCACAAGATAGGCACAAGGTGCTCCATTTCTGTCGGAGGAATTCTCTATTCCTATGTGAAATATGCTACTGAGTTTTTTCACAAGTTGCTAACAGTTGAATAATTTCACTCAAATAGGTCCCGCGTTTGGGCGCCCTATTAAAAAGGAAATGAAATGGTTCCATCTGTTATAAAATCCAAGCAAATTTTCACTATTACAATACCGATAATTAAAACATACAATTAATATAATTAATATTGATTAATAATATTAACTGTCGCTGAGTTCTGTATCTAGTCATTGGCGGTTGATAACTCTATGGACCTCAATCAGCCGCATTCCTCAGCTATCGAATCACGCACACCTCCATTTACAAACCACCAGAGGAAATGAACGGCGAGCGAAAGCCGAGCAGATGCATTGCCGGTTACTCCGGTTTTATACCTGGCAAATATTCCGGGAATATTATTGGAGCTGCATTCACACAGGTGGGGGGGGGGGGCGGGACGAGGAATGAGAAGAGGCAAGTAAAAGCCCACATGACGAATCATTCACAAGTTCAATGGATCTGATCCAACTTACGACAAGAGGCTCGAAAGTGTCATCAATGAGATGAAGCACGAATATGAAATTTCCCGTGAAAACCACAACCTTGATCTGAGCTTTCAACGACTCTAAATCAACCTGAGTGATTTACGGCTGGTCGATGCAGCATCGAGCATTCGAGCATCGACGATGCTCAAATGGCTCATCTGCTCGGGCTGCTCGCATTCACAGCACATTTTGCTTCACTGATCATCCAGTATCCATTTTTCACTGATTTGTCCAAGATCACTTGGTGGGGTAAATTCTTTGGTGTTGACAGTCTTTTCTCAGAGCAAGATCGACGCCGATGCCCATCTGCAGACGACCGCTCAGGCGACCAGATTCGGCATGAAAGCTCATCAATAAATATACATGCTGTGCGTATGATGTTGGTGTCAATCGATTGGGAGTTGAGTTAAACTAGTGACAAGGAAAACGTTACGAGCCACTGAAACACCTAACGTGCCCAAAGGAGGTCCTGGTGAAGACAAAGTGATTTCCCCTTCCTATGTGAAGGAACTGACCCAGATTGTACTCGTTCAGATGTTGCGTAACATGACGAGTGGGGTATTATAGAATTGGACGAAATTACCGACAGTGAAATATCCTCTGACGCGGTAGAATCCCGCGGGAAGTGTGAGATGGAGAAATGAAGAAACTATTTCAGCGGTATATTTCTGCTCCACGCGAATCATATTTGCTGAACACGACCTAATGTTTGTTATGTCGATCGGCGGATGCCGACTAGACCCTGCACGCGTACGAGACGAAACTTTGCACCGGCACATCCCGTGTAGAAGGCTCCCACTTTCTATGGTCAATATTCGAGTTCACCAATTAGGGGTGCAATAATCCGCTATACTTCCAGTTGGTCGAGAAGCTCGCCACCCGTTGCAGATTAATGCTTAGAAGAGTCGTCAGCTTAATCAGAGTTGATGGTTCGTCGCTCAAGTCTATGTGTTGAAGTTGTGCGTAGTTGGGCCAACGACAGTACTTAGTACTGTCACAGTAGCCGAATGGTGACGTGACTCTGATAAGAGATTTGGTGAGCTCCTGATGAAAGGGTTTACAGAAGAAATTCGTCAGCTGGACATCAAACCTCCCAGGGGGGGCCTCCCTGGATAATTAAGGGTTTGCGTCATCCGACGAGTAGTACTGGCAAATTGGCAGGAGCAACAGGGTGTCACTGAGTAGCTTGAGTTATGTTGGTATTACTTATTTAGTGGCCTTATGGCCAAGTCCTGGAGAAGGAAGGCGAAGCGATAGAAGACTCAGCTATTGAAAGCGAACCTATGGAAAGCGGCGGGAACGACAGGGATAAACAACTATTGCAGAGACTCATCTACCCTCCTCTTGAACCAGAACTCATCACGGACAATTCTTCCGGGACAATGCTGGTATAAAATAATCAGCATATGGTGCTGATGGTTCTTATCTCATCCATGAGATGAAGATGCCGGGTTGGTACAACGCAACTTTCATGTCACACCAGGAACGTGTCCACGCCCCGATTGTGAGAATAACGCGGGCAAGAAGATCCTCGTTGAGGGGCTGTCTGCAGTGGAGACACTCCACTAAAATTAAGACTGAGCATGCAGAACGGCGGGCTGTGAAGCTTCAATGCAGCAATTATTCATTCACCTTTGCAATCGCTGCGCAATATGACCTCCTTGGTCGATACAATGGTATGTGTTGTAGTAAACACGGCCTCTTGAATACGTCACTGGCGCAGAGACATGACTTATGCTCGCCTAGGGTACCGTTTTACCGCTTGGTTTTACCATGGCGGATATGTTTTTCTCTCCTAGAGAGATTTGGATATAGGTTGTCTTCTCCCATATTTTCCCCAATTTCGACGATACTCGGACGCCCTGAAGTCCGCACTTTCGTCGACGACGTCACCAAGGCCAGCCCTGCGGTATTGCCCGTGATGTAACACTCTAACCAAACGCGCCAGTTGGCGCAAAACAAACTCTAAAATAGGACAGACGTACAAGAGCATGGACTACAGCGATCTAAGGGCCTTAGACTAAGGCCAATCATTCCGGTGTAGTCCAATTCGTGCACTGCCAACTGGTCCAGTGATCAGCTGGTCCACGGACCAACTGTAATACTCTAGACGCAACACACCGAAATTGGTGAGGATAAAAGAATATGCAGGCAGACAACAACACTATAGCTAATCGATAGAACTGCGCAATATGAATAAGAGACAGGACTTGTGCAAACCATGACACCAACTCATCCAGGGATCAACTCGTACACTGGACGAGATCAGGTACCAACTCTGAGTCATCCACACCAGCCAGTACCAACTCATCCAGCACTGAGTCGGACACCAGTTTTTACCAATTTGTCCAGTGCAAACACCAGTTTTTACCAATTCGTCCAGTGCCAACTCGTCCACTTTTACACCCGCTCGCGAAAATAGTGCTAATATGAGCGCCCCCTCCCGCGATTGCCCCTGCCCCCTTTGGTACCTCACCGAGTTCCAACCTGGGTTTCTCGCGTGAGAGGCAGACATACTAACTACTACACTAGGAGTCAACTCATTTTTGTGGCACACTGGTCTAAGCCTCTCGTTATAACAACTAACTCGTCACGCGCCACACTATTGAATAACTATCTTTTCGATCCGTCCTTATGGTGTCATGCTAACGCTTACGAGCGCACAAGCAACCTCTTTGAGGCTTTTCATCATTCTTTAAATGATGTTTGTTATATTACGCGCCCTTCTTTCTACTATATACTAACAATTATTGTTGACGGTGTGTCCGACTTTGGTCAACGGTTCACAAGAATACGGGCTGGGGACGCTTGCCGTCACGTTGACGGCGTCAACCAACCCAAGATCGCAAACAGGCCGAAGGAAACACTGGAAAGAGCATATGCGGCTACTTTCCCCGAGTATGCTGGAACATCGTGGGCTACTGAACCTATCCGCTTGACTGAAGACAAATATATTGCATACTTGAAGGCATACAGTTCTGCCCTAGCAAGATCAAGGCCACAGAAGAAGTTGCACAATACTCAAGACTAATAGGACTCCCGAAGCGGAACTCCTACTCACTATCATCAAAGTTCCTTATAGTCAAAACATCGCTTGGTCGTGGACGAGTCTGTGGTGTACGAGTTCACCTCGTGGACCAGCTGATTACAACTTTCTTTCACGTACCATTCAGTATTAAATAAGACTGACTCTGGGCACTTATTGGCCGTTCAATTGTTTTCGCCTTAAAGACTGAACTCCATACTATTAAGAGACCGAGAGAAGAGAATGAGACGGTGTTGAGATTCAACAGCAAAACAATACACCAAGAGAGCATACTTCTACCCTCAACATCAAGTGAGCTAACACCACAGTCGTACATGATGTTATGGAGCCCATCAAATGCAGCAAATCTGTTATGAACCTTCAAGCACTCCTCAGCCGTTGGGGTTGACGGAACTTCACTTCGTTACTGTAATCATTGAGGTATAGGATTCCTATCATAGGAAAGGTAATCTGCTTAAGATTATCGGCCTGATAGCTAATGGCCACATGTCTGCTGCTCGTTACTGGTTACCACGAGCCAGATAGCTCCGCGGTACCAACCTTATTGTTCTCTTGCTGGAACTCAAAATACTTGCCAATGAAGGTTTCGCCACCAAATGCCCAAGACGGTTCTGCAGTTTTCCGAAAAAGAAGACTGCATCCACCCCGTAAATGTGCATCGGCATAGTTTATGTGGGTAAGAGTTAAAGGGACATCCCCCTTGGTACCGAGCCCACATCAGATTGGTGGCAGGAGAGAATGATACTCACACGGGAATTCAATGAGACCAGACTTGTTATTCCAGGTATAGGATATTCTTCTTCCACCCACCTCAGGTGTTTGCTGTGCAATACTTGCTATTAAATCATCAAAATATATCTGAGGGACTCGACTAGAAGCGTCTCCGGTATCCAGTAGAAGATGCTGGTTGATGCCAATAGTAAGATAGCCACCTCCACCCTGCATGCTACTCAATGTGATCTCGTAATGCCTACGGCTGTTGAACTTGACGTAGCGGAGTGGATGCTTGTAGACTCTGGGGTCACCTCCACCCAGTACAAGCTTGCCCTTGTGACCATCAGCAGTTGACAGATAAATTGCGAAAGTTAGGGACCGTATCCTTCTTGACTTTAACAGCTCATGCAGGAATAAGTTGAAGTCGGCGTCCTTGTAAATCCCAAGCCCAAGTAGGTTAATCGGTTTCACTTCAGTAGGCGGAGGAGTCTGACCATATATCAAACCGAAGCTCAAGTTTGGAACTTCAATTTCCCCAAACCTGATGGTGTCTTTTTGTGGGAATATGACGAAAGTAGACCCATCAGCGAACCTTGTTACATACTCAACGTGGGGAAAGCAAGGCTCTGGACATGTGTAGCAACCAGAAGGGAGGTACTTGCAGCCTCCTTCACCAACCACGCTTTCAATGAAAGCGTATGGAAAGATTGGTATGACATACCAATCTTTCCATACGAAGAAATCAGGCGACCCAGTATCCACCACTGCCTGAAGCTTGTTAGTGCCGATATCAAATGTATAGAGTATACGAGGTGAATAACCTCGTAGTACCCTATACTGAATATCAAGTTCTAACAGCTGGCCTACTGTAGTTGACAATGAAGACAGAAGGCCCAGCATCACAAAGATACCAAGCATAGTGGATGAAGTGGAATGACTAAAGTTACGACAGTCCGAAGTGGTCATCGTCCTTGCAATGTAGTTAGAAAACATCGTAGTTAATCTTCGGCTCACACACTGTCGCTACAGAAAGTCGTAAATTGCACACGCGTGCATCAAGTGAATGAGTTTCTCGCGCACCAGACACCTCCGTACGCGTGCGCACGCGTCACGCGGCTGCAAACTCAGCCCCCCACCGCGCTATTATAGCATTGCTATAAGACCGTAATGGACATCCATGGCCATAGTCTGATCACAGGGTCCTATTGACCTTCCATATGGAACCATTCCTCAAAAGAATATGGCCCGCTGAGTCGGCATACCCGAGCGATATATCATCCGGTAAAGAAGACGGTCGGCTCCAAGTGAAAGGAGAGAATTTTCCTTCCAACACTGGTGGTCGGTCATTTTTGGCGGCGTGGCAGGATAGATACGATTGGCTGGAGTATTCTGCCCTGAAAGACAGTACTTTTTGCTTCTACTGCAGACACTTCAGTGCGCCCAAAGTTGGTAAGGGCTCCCCATTCTTCAGCGACCCGAACGGTTTCTCGAACTGAAAAAAAGCAATTCAGAGGTTCGACGAACACTCTGCGAGTGACTATCATCAGACTTCGGCTAAGTATTTCCTACAGCGGTAGCTAATGAAGAAAAGAGGTCAATCAGTTGCCACTTTGATCAATACCCAAAACCAAGATGTGGTCAAACAAAATCGTCATTACTTGCGATCGATCCTCTTTTGTATTTTTTTTCGTTGTAAGCAAGGGTTGGCCCTAAGGGGGCATCGAGAAGCCCTCTCGAACGTGGCCGACGGTGACAATCCGGGAAATTTCCTGGAACTGACTCGTTTGCTGAGTCGTTTTGATGACGTTGTCAAGCAGAGGCTCTCCGATGGTCCTGGGAATGCGAGATACACTCATCACTCTATACAGAATGATCTCATTGCTTGCGCGGCAAAGCTTGTTCGTCAGTCTGTAGCATCCGAGGTGGCTGCTTGCGGTGCTTTCAGCCTCATATGCGACGAGGCTCGCGATATCGCTCATACGGAGCGACTATCCCTCTGCGTCCGGTACGTGTATGACGCGCACTGCGCGTCGCGCAGATCAAAGAAGAGTTCCTCGCCTTTGTTCGGTGCGAAAAACTGGATGCCGCCAGCCTTACAGATGAGATTTTCCGCACCCTTGGCGAGGTCGGTATACATCCTTCTCTCATGGTTAGCCAGTGTTACGACGGAGCGAGCGTCCATCGTGAACCCGGTTTTCAAGAAGTCTCAGCAGGACTCCAAACGCCACAACGCTGTCAGTATAGGAAGTCAAAATTGACCAAAATACGACAGGCACAGACAGCTCTAGAAGGTCTCCCATGTGGCCTGCGGACTCGGAACCTGCTCTTAAGGTATAGAACATCAAACCGCTGCAGGAAGCCGATACTATCTCGAGATACTATCTAGCCGATACAATATTCCGTAGTACGGAATCCGTACGGAAACACGCCTTACATTGAAAGACATTTCTGGCAGAAATTTATGCAGAAATTTTCTGCATCGGTGAGGTATGGCCGGCCGACAGTGCGCTCATGGGCCACAGTGGCCACTTATGGCCCACAGTGCCGATCCACTATGCAACATTCAACGTCCTGTGACAGTGTCACAGTGACACACGGGCCGTGACACGGCCAATATTGCGATTATTCTGCTGAGTAGGTTAAGGTGATAGTATTATAAGTTAATGGTCGGGGGTTCGATTCTTGGCGGTCATTTCCCATTTTTTGTTGACGAGTATTGCGCTATTGCGTGCTTTTGCGTGTTTTTGCACGCGCATTTGCATGCAAAATGCCTATGTTTTGTACGTGTAGTGTATTTCGCGCAATGCACTTCACACTTCGCGCAATGCGCGCAATCACCTGGTTGTGTTGGAATCGCCGTGCGGCAAGTTCGATGGCGAGTGAAGCTCCAAGTAGTCCCAGAAGATTCATGGGGTGTACCGCGATTCGTCCATTGTTGTTTCGTCCATGGCATGTTCCGTCCAGGATCGTTTCGTCCACTGTGATTGTGCTTGTTTCGTACACATTTGTTTCGTCCATGTAGGGTTTTGTCCACGATTGTTTCGTTCATGCTTGCTTCATGCAAAGATGTGCTGACAATGCGCGTTGCGTACATGGCCTTCCAATAGACATTCGTCCACGCCTGTTACATTTACAGAACATGCTGGGTCTATAAGAAACCTGGTATGAGATAATAGATAGGATAAGTGGCCTTGACATAACCCGAATGTTGATTATCCGATTGAGTGGAATATGCGGAGCGAAGCGCATGATATTTGGTAGACTTTGATACGACGTTTTCAAGCATAATCCGACGAAGAAAGTCAAATTAGCAGATGCGCGTTAGTCCAGTTAAACGGGTCATCTACGGTTCAGAAGGTCGTCGGTTCGATCCTTGGTAACTCACCCTCGGAGAAAGTTTCTCCGAGAAACGGAAAAGTTCGGCCGAAGGACGAACACTAACCTTTGGCATGTGATGCCGCGACGGCATCACATATGTCAAAAATTGGTGTGGACGAAGCGAGCATGTACGAAATATGCATGTACGAAGCGCATATGGATGGAACGAGCAGATTAAGAGCGGAAATGTAAGAAACGGCGTGGACGAAAGAAGCATGGGGGAAAAGCGCATGAGTGAACTGTAAGTGTACGAAGTGAGCTGGAGGAACGCGCATGGATGAAAAGAGCTGGGCCGCCGTAGGCGAATCCGGCCGCCGGATTACGGCGGATTCCCGGTAGTAATCTACTACCGAGCCTGGCCCCACAACAACTACCGAACCTGGGCGGACTACTACTGCGCCTGGTCCCGCAACTTCTTCTGAGCCTGGGCAAACAAATACTACTGATCCTGGGCCTACAGCTCTTCCTGAGCCTGGGCCCACAACTACTGCTGAGCCTGGCCCCGCAACTACTACTGAACCCGACCCTACCACAACTAGTACCCAGCCTGGCCTTGCAACAACAACCGAGCCTGGGCCCACAACTACTACCGAGCCTGGCCCCACAACTACTGCTGAGCCCGGCTCTATAGTAGCTTAGGACGATTTGGCTACTACGGCCGTGATTCCGTTTGAGCCTGTAAGGCACGCTCTAGTTGTCAACCTGAGCAAGCTTCGTCTTTGTAAAACAGCCTTATGTCGTCTCCGCAAGACCTAGTCGGTTTTGGAACCGAAGATGGTCCTTCTTTCTACTCGAGTAGATTCTCGTCCTGGAATGTCAGACTATACTCGTTCCGATACGAGCTGGACGGACACTGTAATTGTTGTGTTCCACCTGAACGATTGAGTCATTTGTATTGACGCCCGCATCTCTCTTCAACCTGCGACTTCCTGGTGTTGTTCCCTAGCAGTCTAGGCTAGCCTCAGCGATTCCTACGACCACGAGGCTCGCCGGTGAATAGGCTTGTAGAAGCAAAACTGCTTTGAAATTTTCAATCGAAAAATTTTCGATCGAACACGATGAATTTTCAAAGTGCAAATTCATCGTGTTCGATCGATAATCGTGATTACTAGTCTACTAGTCGGACTAGGAATAGAATGTAATCTTGTAACGAGGTTCAGCTAGCTCGTCTTTCTCTGACAGAAACCATTGCTGGTACTAGAGTAAGCACAGAGCGCCTTAGTAGCGGCGTCAGTTCCGGAGTCGCTCTATGATGCGAGTCCTTCCATCCCTACGAGCGTCCGTGAGCACGGGTTTTACGCCGAACGTGAAAGGCTGGCTACCCATCATGGGCGCAAAAGCTTTTACAGACCAGTGAGCACCATGGCGAGAGCTCGACCACGTAACTATCCGACAACATCTGTAATATCATATTGGGGCATCCGGTGACCGGATTCCGCCCAACCAAAGTCACTCCGTTCTACAAGCGGCCGCTTAAGCGTTAATATTGCGAGCCAACAAGCGAGTACTAACCTCACCGTAACCTTACCGTTTGCTGAACTCTTATTTACCTTCTAACATACAGTGCCGCAATGTCAAGTATCGGCTTGTCAAGCCGGGCTTGAAGGCCGAGGTTCTGACTCAGTACTACTGAGGTCTGAAGCAAGTCACCGGCATTACCAAGCCACTACTAGTCATAAAATTCATACTAAATTTGAGAGATCAATCAATGTATCTAAACTGTATCAAGATTTTACTACAATCATGTATCACCGAGCCACTTTCAATCACTGAATTTGTGATAAACGACATCGTCTCCTCAGAAATTCCTGAGCTTTTTTCACATTGAAAACATAAAACAAATGAGAGGACTTCACCAGGAGAAGTTCACCTGCATAACTCTAACAGATACAGCCAAATGAAACTTATATCAAATTAACATGCCACAGCCTTCCCGGTAGACTCGGCAAACTCGCTTGTAGTCGGTGGTCTGGGCACCATGTTATGATCCATACTGCAAATTGCAGTCTGCAATATAACGCAAGTATCAGAAGACTGGAGTAGATAAACAACATTAATGAAGTTAAGCAGGTACTGACAGTGCCTGTTTGCTATGCAGTACCGTACTGTATAGCGTAGCTCACACAATAGACAAGTAGAGATTAGCGCAAGCGCGTAAGAAGCGCAACTTCTTGGAGATTATCGATCGCCGCGGCGAGCGCAGCTTACTACGATCGATAATACTACCCGACTCCCGAACAGTGAGGGATCCCAACGTTGTATTCCGCATTGCTGTTCGAAGTGGGCTTTGTAGATTGATGCCCAGTTGCTGGCGCTCTTTCGGCTTGCCCCAAGGTCTCTCTCGAGTCTCCGACTCGAAGATCTGATCTTGATGCCTCCGGCGGTAGGCCACCTTCATAGGTGAATGTATACTCCACAATGTGGAGTATACAAGCTCGCCTCGAGTTAGACCCATTGCTTCCTCAAACAGCTGCTGCTTGACACTGGTGGCCAGACGGTGATTGATATATATTGCTCTCCCGAGACCAGAGGGCCGAACGGCGACCGCGCCCATCCGAGAGATAGCAGTAGTGCGATACTCCTGCAGCAAGAAGGTCAAGAATATCATACCTACTGCTGATGGAGTTGGTGCTCCATCCACGTATGGCACTGGTTAACACCAGCTTTCGGATGAATTCCCGTCTGCTCAAGGCTTGGGCAGACGGGAATCCATCCGAAGCCACGGCGGAGGATATCATTGTGATACGGCCGGGGTTGGAACGCTCCAAAAACGTAGCTTTTTCACGTGAAACCTCTGACTGCGGGGACTGGGAGGTAGGGACGCGCCGGCGGTGTACCTGGCAGACGATGGTGCCTAGGATACAGGACCTGGCTGCGGAATCCAAGGGTCTCGCAGACATGGAACCGCCGGAGCGGAGCGCTG
>JAAPAO010000418.1:0-31521 GCA_013115145.1 Perkinsus chesapeaki
CACTATCTGCACTATTCTATATCATGGCTGCATCGAGTTCCAGTAACACAGAAGACCAGCAGTTCCTTAACAGTATTGTACTATTATGGATAGATGGCTGATAGTGATACTGTTACAGTATTAGCGTAAGATCTAACTTCACAAGAGCTTGTTGAAGTAGTATTACACTTATAATAATACCTATAGGTGTATAAGTATCCTTGAGCTGGCTTGAAGCTTTTATATATTATGAAGTCTTTTCTGTCGACAGCTCACAAGGTCTGTTAGGTCCTCCCGCACTCCCTCAATTACCTATGTTACTCTATTTGATTCTAACCTTGCTTGACTTGGTGTATGTTTTATTCATCCATCGATTCTCACTTTTGCCTTGTTGTTAAGGTATAGCGCCCTCGGCCTCGAGAGGTCCGCCTCGGAGATTGAAATAAAGAAGGCGTATCGGAAGCAAGCTTTGGTAAGTTCGCCTTCTCCTATCCGTTTACCATCGTCCCCACTTCAGCGGTGGCACCCGGACAAGAACCAAGACAATATAGAGGAGGCCACCGAAAGGTTCCAACAGATCGGCAGGGCCTATGAGATCCTTGGTGACTCTCAAAAGAGGAGACGGTAACTTGTTTCTTGTGTGTTTGGTGGAGTCTTATTTGTCAGGTATGACCTCGAGGGAACAGTAGAGGAAGAGGAAGCGTTCGAACACCAAAATATGAATGATTTTATGGTACCAATTATTGCAGGTCATCAGAGCCAGTTTTGTTATTTTAGAACTTGTTCGCGGCTGCAATGAGCGGAGGTTTCATGGGCCCCGGAGTAGCTTATCTTAGGTTGACGCGTGCACATGTGACTGCTCAGATGTTCTTTGGCGGTGGATTCTTTGGTTCTCCGCATTTCTATGAAGCTTCTGATGATGATGAAGATGAAGAATACGATGACGAGGAGTTCATATATCTCGAAGTAAGAATACCAAATCACCGCCGGTGTGTGTGGGCTACAAGTTGAACGCCGCTATTCGACTCACCTGGCACCGATGTACTTTATTTTCTCCCAGACATATCTCAAGCTCGTTCTACTCGAGCTCGCAAGGCTTTCATGTGTTGTTACTATCTGTCGTAGACTCAGTAATGTATTCAGTTGATAAACAAAATCTTTAGGGTTCATCACAACCATGAAAGAATCAATTCAGCTTCCTTGCCTCTCAATAGTCTCGTCTGACGTGAGACGTCGGAAACCCTTTTTGAGAATATCTACATGTCGATTCTTGGGGCTCTGGAGAATGGAATAAGCTAACTCTTCGGTATATCTTTAATGGTGGCGTTCGCCAACGTTGACCATATCGACCTTTAATAATGCTAGGCGTTACTAAAATCCAGTAGGCCATAGTGTGCATTTGTATGCAAACTAACTCGTCTTCTTTCTACAATATTATTCGTTGTATAATTAAGAATTCGGCATGATTGTCAGGAGCTCCTCGGTGGTCGCCGACGTAATCCTCATTTTGGTAGTAGAGCCTCACAGAGACAGGCTGCTGAAGACTTCGTGGCGGCCATGATGCTTGATGAGATTCTCAGAGTAACCCATCCCTTTGTGGACCACAACGAGTGTTGAAGTATTTTCCAAGTCTTCTGCTGCGTCAGGGTCACGGCGGTCTCCACCGTCATTATCACGACGACGACGAGGACGACGAGGAATGGGAAACAATAGATGAAGACGAGGAGGACGACCCTTTGTGGGAGGTCCTGTTTATGGACCATTTCGCCCATACAACAAGCCAAGCTGGGGGAGGTGAGCCAATGAGCAACCGTCATTCGTTGAATGCTAGTGCTGTGTCAGGCGGAGCTATGAAGTTCAAGTGTGGCATCTGCCGTCTTAGTCGCTCAGGTAAGATTCATTTTGCCGACCCCTTTTTGACGTGTGTGTTCACGCGTGGAGGTGCTGCCTAAACCATCGACATATAGGATCTTATTCGAAGCTAATAGCCGTATGAGATTATTAGACCCGTCATGTCAGCATCTACCCAACCCGGTGTGCTAGCCTTGGTGAGATTGTTGATAAGTGTTTCGTTTTGATATAGGAAATGCAGCTGGAAAGACGTACAAGGAGAAGGGGATCCACAAGCACATCGCCGAGGAGCATGAAGAGTGGCTTCAACGGTTCAAAGATATAATGGCTGAGAACTGCGAAGTTGCGGAGGATCCGTTCGATCTTGTAAGTCCACCAAAGATACCAATAAGCCATCATTTTGCTGTGTACAGGATGATGATGTGATAGAAGACGCCCTTGACATTGTTACGAAAGAGATAACCAAGTCGAAGGCATCTTCGTCATCATCATCTTCGAGTGCCGCCGCGGTGCCACCCGAAGGCTCAGCGAAGCCGACGGGCAAGGTTACTTCTCCTAGAACCGGTGGAGAGAGCAAAAATGCCAAGCGTCGACATAATCAACAAAAACGCCAGAAGAAGGGAAGACGATAAATGACAAACTCTGATTAATAAAAGCTTCTTAATTCTCATTTAACTTGTCCCCTTTTTTGTGTTACTTTAGTACGGTTATATCCAACGCAACAATGGCACTATTGGACATGGCATGGGGGGAATCTTACAACAGACAACACAACCATGCGTTTGGTATCTCCTTCATCACTCATCCTGTTCCTCGCACCATTGCTCAATCGCCGAAGCGAGCTCCTCAGCTGTCTGAGGTGTGAAGGGCTTCGTACAGAAATGATCGAAATTGGGTGCCCAGCTTTGAGTTTTGAGATCCTCAACTCTACCAGCGGAGCAGCACACCAACATAACGGTACTAAAAGGGAGGGCCGGGAATCGAACCCACGACCTTTCGGATGAAAGCCTTACCGAGCGAGCTCCCCCTCTTCCATCATTGTTCTGATCCTCTCAGCGGCTTCGGCGCCTCCCATTTTGGGGGGCATGTTGAGGTCTAGTAGAACAATGAGTGGATCTTCGGCATCGTCGCTCTCTTGGAGCTCGAGCTGAGGCCACGAAACGGCTACAGGTCGCCACAAACACAGCGTTATTTACCACGTTCTCGATAGCATCCTCACCGCAGTTGACTCTTTTAATTCTGTCCTCATCAAAACCGTGGCATGTAAGGCTCATTTCGGCCACATCCAAGTTGTCGTCTTCGTCATCGGCAAGGACCAAGTCGACAGCTTCGACACCCGAAAATGTGGGCATATCTTACTTTAGAAAGAACGGTGAAAGAAGGGACTGTACGATTCAAAAGATATTTTTCAGCTTAACTTGCAGGCAACGCTCAATAAGGAGCGATTAACTGATCACTTTGTTAAGGCCGGTATCAATGGAATGACCCGTCTCGAAGCAAATTAGGAAAGAGCAAGATTGCAAGATATGGTTATGGCCTCCCTTTTGCGCGTGATCGATTTGGCTATAGCTTTTCCCTGTCGTCTTGGTCCCTCTCTACGGAGAAGTCATCAACTGCAGCGATGCCGTCCTATAACCGTTTCGTGGAGCCTGGCCGCTTCTGCACCGTCACTTACGGTCCCGATGAGGGCAAACAGTGCACTATCGTAGACATCGTCGATCACCGAAGGGTTGTCGTTGATGGTCCTAAGAACGTCACCGGTAATAGGGAAATAATAAATATATGTAATGTGGTTATTAGGTGTTGCCCGTCAGCAGATCCCCATCCGCTGGTTGGCTCTTTCCGACTTTGTCGTTCCGAACACTTTCCGTGGAGCTCACGGCCCTACTGTGGCCAAGGGCTTGAAGGAGGGTGATGTCCTTGCTAAGTTCAACGCTACTAGATTCGCCCGCAGGCGTGTTGCTCGCAAGAACAAGCTCGCGTAAGCATACAGTTAAAGTTAATTAATAGTATGTTTGTTATTATTTAGTCTTACCGACTTCGAGCGTTTCAAGGTTATGGTTGCCAAGAAGCGTATCGGTCAGGCCATGCGTACCTCCATCAACAAGATCCGCAAGCAGCACTAAATACTGTTAAGTGGTGAAGATGCCGCTGAGGCCGTTAAACTAGTTTGACGACTAAAGCTGTATGATGATGACCAGGCTTCGGGCTGCATATTATATAAGAGTTGAGTTATATGTGATGGGATAAGATAGCAGAGGCAGAGTATCTTAGCTTCAACCGTGCAAGATACGAAATAGGTTAACATTAACCCATATGATATTAGTATAACTGATCTTACTATACTAGACAGCTACGCATCGCTAGTCGCACGCTAAGAAGCATTTCCCCATAGCAAATGGCAGTATATTGTCCTGTGTTATATTTCCCCGCAGTAGTAGTTAAATATGGCATCCACAGGGGCTCCAGTGGAATCTATCGATGTTGATGCTATTATTGAGAAGCTCCTCGAGGTACCATAGTTTAATAATCGGATAAGGGAAGTTGGTGACAGGTTCGTGGCTGTCGACCAGGCAAGGGGGTGCAGTTGACAGATGGTGAGATTAGGGCGCTGTGTAATAAATCAAGGCAAATCTTCCTTGAGCAACCTAATCTGTTGGAGCTAGAAGCTCCTATTAAAATATGCGGTAAGGGTATCTTCGAGGTTGAGCGTGCATCATTTGGATATGTGATAGGTGATGTGCACGGTCAGTACTACGATCTTTTGCGATTGTTCGAATACGGTGGGTTCCCTCCCGAAGCCAACTACCTTTTCCTTGGTAAGGCGTTAGAGGCCCTATGCGTTATAGTAGTTATTTTCCTTTAGGCGATTATGTTGATCGCGGCAAACAGTCATTAGAAACCATATGCCTGTTGTTGGCGTACAAGATCAAGTATCCGGAGAACTTCTTTTTGCTTAGAGGGAATCACGAGTGTGCCAGCATTAATAGGATATACGGCTTCTATGATGAATGTAAATATAGGGGAAACTAGCTTATCCAAAATCGTCTGGAACGGCTCACATGAGCTGGGGCGTGGTCGGTATGTGGAATAGTTATGATTCGGGCGGGAATCGGGTGGGTCCTGCTACTGCAGGGTGACAACAAAATAATCATCCTCCGAAAAGGTTTCACAAGATAGCGCATTCTTTGAGCCACGTTGCAGGTCATTGCTGATGGCGATGGTGATGATGTTCAGGTAAACGCCGATACAATATTAAATTATGGAAGACCTTCACGGATTGTTTCAATTGTTTGCCAGTCGCGGCAATCGTAGATGAAAAGATTTTCTGCATGCATGGTAGTACTGTCGCTGCTGCTACCCCAGCCTTTATTGGACCACTTGCCGGTATTTCCGTATTTGTTATTGTACTATACTTCCTTAACCTTACAATTGTCTTCACTGCCAACACAGTGTCCTCCTTGCCCCTTCATTTAGCATCATTGTATACCATGTCTCCGCTTTGTGTAGACGCTTCAAGCTGGGAAAGAGGGGGAGCGGCTAAACTCTTTCTTGAGGGGCGAGTAATAGTGTTTGACGGTATACCTCTATAAACCCGTTTATAGGGTGACGATTTATCTTATTATTTTATATGGGAATGTTTATCGTATTACTATTGCGGTTGTTGTTATTATTCCGTCCACGAACACATACTGTTGTTATGGGATGCTGTCAGGTGGCCTATCTCCGGAACTGAACTCTATGGATCAAATAAAGCGGATAATGCGCCCAACAGATGTACCCGACACTGGTAGGCAGGGTTCACAGGATTGTAGTAGCATGTATCCTTTAGGCCTTCTCTGCGATCTTCTTTGGTCTGATCCGGAACAGGATATAAGCGGATGGGGGGAGAATGACCGGTAGTGTACGGGAGAAGGGCAGTGGGGCGAAGGCGGTGGTGGCTGAGCTTCTGGTTTCAGAGGCGTATCTTTTACATTTGGTGCTGATATAGTTCAAGCATGTCTGAGGAAACATGATCTTGATCTCATTTGCCGAGCACATCAGGTAGAAAGTGGACATGGTCGGGTTCGCATTCGGGAAAGCTTTTACCAAATAGTTGGGCGAGTCTAGGATGCACCAGGAGAGGATCCGATCTCTGCTTGTCATACTGGTAGTTAGCACCGTTGCCGAAAACGGGCAAAAATGTACAGTGGGCGAGGGTTACACAGAGACGGCATTTGGCTCATCCCTATGACTTCCAAATACATAATAAAATAGTATAGCCATCAAAAGCCCGCTCGGTGCAACCCTCAGTGAATATTTGCTCCCCGGCTTGGTTATCCACAACACTGAAATGCCCTTTTAGTCCGTCTATATAATTCAAACGATTACCGCCTTACTGTGAAAGTCGCAGTGCACCTGGTAGGGCACCCCGCCGAGAGATTTCCGCCCGTGTGTTGCGTTATCTGCGCCAAGCAGCCAAATACCCAGCACACTGTTGTACGTGTATTTATCGTTAATCAACAACTATGTGGCTCGTTTCTGGAACATTACTATGTTCATTTATCCTCCCGTGCCATCGAATGCCGGCCATTTGAATACCATGCATATTGTACTCTTTGTGTAAAACTTTTTTCGGTGAGTTCCGCTTCATTTCTGCTAAAGGGTTCCTATTGCGGGGCAGTTTGGTGGGATTTTAAGGCATGACGTCATGCAGAGGCGGCGTTGTAGGGATGATGAGATGATGTTTCAGGTGGTAGAGGACGGCTACGAGTTCTTCGCCAAACGTCAGCTTGTGACATTGTTTTCGGCTCCAAACTACTGCGGTGAATTCGATAATGCGGGAGCGATGATGAGCGTGGACGAGACGCTTATGTGCAGTTTCCAGGTGACTAATACCGTTGGATGACACAAGGGGAAATAATAGTATACTTCAGGTTCTGAAACCAGTGGAAAAGAAGAAGAAGTAATCAATAGTAGATGATAAAGAAGAAGAAGTTGTTTGGTTATCATCGGTGTTATTATCATTTATGGTGGTCCTGAAGTGAGTGCTATGAAGGCCATTAACCTTCGTAAGACTCCTTGTTCTATCGATAATGTATCAATTATTCCTACCTTATGATGATACTCTTCCTTGATTCCAATCACACTGCTTCATCTTCCTTCGTCATAGTAGTTCTCAGCTGTTATCTGTACATCTTTTATTATTATGTCATCGTCATCATCATCCTCCTGTCTGTATTGGTCTCTACCACTGCCACTAATCGATCGCTAGGGCGCAAGTTTTGGTGATCGATGGTGTTGTTGTTGCTGCTGGTGGTGACGGTAGGAATTGGTGCCCTTGTCGTTCGCGCGGAGGGATGAAGCTCATCACTGACAAAGATGGTAATTTGGTGGCGCGTGACAGGTTGTTGTTGTTTCTCACTATTGAAGGCTGCGGTTTGCGATACCCGCGTGCATCTATTAACTGTTTTATACTCAACGAGAGGATTCCGTCAGACTCATTGGTGAGTACATCTTCAACAACAATATTGCTAACCGTCACCATTTCGACCAGGGCGGAGCGAAGCGCTGACGGTTCGGTGTTTTATTGCTCCCTTTGATTATTATTATCATCACTGCCCCTTTTGAGCTGCAAAGATGGCCCGTTGTATGGTAGCTGCGTGAAGTAATATTAATGATGATGAACAGCATTAGCAGCTCCAACCGTAGCAGCCGTCTCCATCTTTACAGTTGTTGCAGTCATCAGAATCGCACCTCTCCTCCCCATTACCGCGTCATAGTTGGAAATAAACCCACCACCACCATCATCATCAATTATACTTAATCCTATGTGAAGTGTTATTGTGTTGAATATCAATAGTAATAAAAGCTAGAATACTCCATGACTAATTCCTCGGATACTCATGGTGCGGTTGAGGAGAAAAAAAGAGCGTCTGGGAATCGAACTTCCGCGGAGGAGATTTCAGCAGCCCAAATCGAGAGTGATCGACCGCTCAGGCAAAGCAAACCAGTTGCATCGCAGTCAGAGCTGACGGAAGCCGAGCGAACAATCCTGGAGCTCGAGAATCTTGGGGTTGGTCTCCGACTACGCCACGTTTGGCGTCAGCTAGTCGTCAGGTGAAATTCCCAAGCATCGCTGAGCTCGGGTATGACTTGTACTTAAAGGACTCCCATGGCATTGACGAGAAGGTGAAATGCACCCCCGATTGCCCGTGATTACTTGTACAGGAAATCGCCGAGCTCGCTCGAGAGTTTCAGACTGTTAATGTTATCGGCGATGGAGTGATAACAGCAATAGAGGCCCGTTTGGCGTATAACCGGTAGGGTGGCTTCTAGACGGTAGCGAATACAGTCGTCTTAGGGCTGGGGGATCAAGCAGCGATGATGAATTCACAGATGTGAGGGAACACATATCGCTTTCAGCTCTGAAGTCTTTTGGTAGGCTCTCAACCAGACAGACCCATCAGGAAAAGGCCTTTTGGATTTTCAAGACTTTATCAGGTGATTTGCCGCATTGCGTGGTCTGTCCCGGTTGGCGCAACTACTTTCATCAGGCTCGTGTCTTTGCTGAGGAAGAGTGTTATTACCGAGCATGAGATTATTGAAGCATTTAAGATATTTGATAGAGATGGTGGAGGAACAATCGATGCCGCGGAGTTGACTAATGTGATGACCTCTATGGGGGATGCGATGACAGAAGAAGAAGCCGACGGTATGATTAGACAGGCAGACACCACCGGCACTGGTGAGAAGGCTGCAAGAAGTACCCCTGTGAGCGATCGTATTGGATTTCAGGTGAGGTTGATTACCATGAGTTTGCAAAGTTGGTGTTGCATACATTGTGATAAGTTAAACCTGTTGCGTTATGAACACAAGTCGCAGAATTAACCGAAAAAACGTCCAGCAAACTCGGCAATGCCGGATTGTGTGCTTTGTACGCGGCTCTTGAGCTGGGCGCTGAGGCCAGCTGCAGCATCACTCTGACAAAGAAGGATACACATCACCATTAAGGGCGACGACTGCCTACTTGATTACTGCCTGCTGAAGGCTGCTGCACATTGCTCTCTCGAGTTATTGCTACGGATGAACTAGATGAAAGCGCCTCCACTCGTTTTGTTAGTGAGTCGATTTGTTCAACCAGTTCTAACTCCCTCCTTTGCGCTCGTGCACGCTGACGATTGAGTATTTCGAGAATAACCTGAGCACGAATAGGACCGTGCCGAAGCTCTCTGGTACCTTTGGGTCGTCAGAGTCCTCCGCTAAAGAAAGCTCCTCTTCGTCCTCCTCATGCATCGGTCTGCCGTCGAACTGCGTCCTCGTGGTTTCGGTATTATCCGCGGAGTTCATAGCCTGCATGAGTTGCGAAGAAAGAGCGGTATTCGAACCTGGACAATCATAACTAATCTCCAAGAGCAAGAAAATCGGTACTTCTCAATCGCTTCATCTCCTGTTCTAATTCTGCATTACGCCGCGTAAGTTGAAGATTCTTCGACTTAGCTTCTTCAGCATCGGCGGCAAGTATCGCCATTCGCTCGTTGTCCTTACGAAGTGCCGCAACCTCTTCAAGCAGGTCGTCGACTCTTCTAACGTGTATCTGGCAAGACGTACTCGAATGCGCACGCGTGCACAATCTGGAACCTACCTTGTCTTTAGTAGCTAGAACCTCTCGCATTGCTTGGCACTCTTCTCGAAGATCAGTAACTGAATACTTAACTCAAGATAGTTCTCACCGTTATCCGATACAGGTAGCGAAGAGGCACAATGCAAGCTACTATGATGTGGAATACATCAGAAAAGGCGTTCCAGCGCTCCAGAGAGATGCTAGATAATAACTTCCAGGACCTTCGTCGGCTAGCAATCCTCTGTAACCCTCCTCGACTCACCCGAGTCTCTGAGCAAATCTGCTTCCCTTTGGACCGACTCCAAGTATTGACGAAGGCTCAACTGAATAAAGCAATCCGAATCCAAATAAAACGTCCTTCCCTAGAGTCGCCCACATTCTCCGCTTGTAAGCTCTTCAGTTGGCTTCGGTGAACCTATTGTCCATCCTAATTTTTGCTATGGGCTGCTGCAATGTTCATGCTACCGTGCTCGATAATCCTTCCGATGTCGCACATTTCAGGGCTATTTCCCAGGCGTCTAGATCAGCTGGTTCGTCACCTGACTTTTGGTGTGATGAAGATGAGGACGTCATTAAAAGGAAAGCTCCGAAGAATCCAATTTGAGGAGGAGCTCGGAACAGCTACGAACGACTAGCACCATCACAGTATTTCGGGCGATGTGCTGTAGAATATATATCTCACTATAACTTCAAGTAACATTAATTATAAGGCTTAATAGCGGCAGGTGTACTTCAAGGTAGTTCAGCGAGTAGTACTTCATCAGATCGAAGAACTCCTTCGGTGTTTTTATCAAATAGAGTCTTGAATCAATAGCGATGCTTATAACCACTGGAGAACACAAATCGAAAGGACGAAATGAATGAAAGCGAGGAAAATAACAATAAGAAGATCTCGCGTTCCTATCTCGCTCCTGTAGCGTAAATGTGTTGGACTAGAAGACGTCCAAATCTTCGACTCGGCAGGTGTTATCTTTCGATCCTTCATCTGTAGACTCAACACCTCTATCTCTGTTGAGAATATCCATGACATCGTTACATACAATAGGTGGAGATTTACGTGGCCACCAATTAAGTCGACCGATAGCCTTGAGCAATGACGGTGTTATCAAGGGACGCATCACAAAGGTATCAAAAATAACAGCGGTGACTAATAGGACACCAGCTTGATTCATCATGGGAACAGATGAGAATAGAAGACCAGAAAAAGCAATTGTCATTATTGTGCCGGCCATAGAAATGACAGGTCCAGTCTTCCATACACCAACTTGTATGGCTGCTTCATCAGATAAGCCATTCTCATGCTCCTCAACAATCCTTCCAAGAAGGAATATATCATAATCTAATGCCAAACCAAGTATAATAGAAAAACCAATAGTTACCACCATCCATGATATCTCACTAGTAACAGCTGGTGATATGGATTCAATATGGAGGAATTGTAACAATCCCAGCTGATGTGTAGCAACCAATACACCAAAGCCTACTATAATGGTTAAAGCTATAGTAAATATACTTCTTATAGGAATCATAACAGACTTATAAACAATACCAATAGCAAGCAGACACGTACCTGCAGTTGCTCCTACGAACTGCGGCACACTACTTGCAACAGCGTTATTAACGTCGGCAGATATAGCACTGATTCCGGATATCCAAACTTTAAATACGTGGCCATGCTCAGCATTTAGATCATCAACAACGTCTCTGAGACGATGAACAAACTCCGATGAGCTTGTAGAAGTCGGTGGTTGATCTGATAGGACTGTTACTTTCAATGCTGTGTGATCTGCATTCACACTTTCATTGAAGGCTGTCTGAACGCCAATGCATATTGATGTTATACATGATGGATTTAGTAGATGCTCGACCAATGGTAAACTAAGAATCATTGGCTTTTCATTCGGAACTCGAGTATAAAATAGCCCTATCATGGCAGCATGACTTTGATCTGCAAGTAATTTAGTATCGATAGATTCACTAGCAACCATAGCTGTTGACCAGAAAGGTTCAGATAGCACTGTAGAAGAATTTGCCACCTCGAACACTAGTACATACGGACCACCGATACCAGGAGGGAATAGCCGGACAAGATCATCTATCACCTTGGCGATGCTAGAGCTCCGAGGAGTTAATAGATGAACATCATTGGTCAATCTCAAGTAGGCGCACGACCAGCCCAACAAAATCGAAAGCACCACGGCAATGACTATGGAAGCCAAAAGCGCATACTTCGTAGTTGCAATCCGGCCCCAACTAAACCACAGCGGGGGATCGAATCTACAACATCTACCACCACAACGCTCGCTGGCGAGGGTATCGCCTGTGGTACCGTTTTTGCGACAACAGCATAAAGAGCAACAATTAAAGTTAGCAAAGAAGCTAGGGAAAGTTAGTATTAATGTTGGTATGACCATCAAGTTGAGCGAGATGGAACACGTAAGCGATATAATAAAAGTCAATGCTACATGGCCGAAAGTCGGTATCAAAAGTATCCAGATAAAACAGCATAAAAGAATGCCACCAGAGCTGACTATGACTGAACCACTGGTGCGTAACATTTCAATACAGGACTCTTCAACGGATCTTTTCCTCACTACAATTTCCTCGCGAAATCTACTTAGTAAAATGAGGGAGTAATCAATGGACAAGGCCAATGCTATCGCGGCCATCATTATAGGGGCGGCTGAGTCCGCTGCTACTAATAACGTCAACAAATACAGAAATGCCCCGCAGGTGGATAGGGAGAGTATAATGTTACATAGTGGTAAAAGTAGCAGTCTCCAAGAGCGCAAAGAGAATGCCAGAACGGCAAATGCTAGAGGTAGTACGAAGAGATGTATAATCAACAAATCAATCTCTAGTATAGCCGGGATCTCCTTGATTAGGGTATGTGGACCACTGAACTGCACGCTGAGATTGAAAGAGGCAAAGTCATTTTGAAGGATACCAACAACTTCTTGTTCTTGACGATATATTTCATTTGTAGTCCAATTATGTGAGAACATAACAGTCATTATTGATGACTTGTTATTATCCGATACAAATAACCTTGCCCCTCCTGGTAGAGCTTGAGCAGATGTGTACCCTTGTATTGAAACACCCGATGAATCTTTCCAGAAATCTTCAACCTTCATTGTTATATTATTTATCAAACCATCTGTTATAAGATCATAAACACTTGATTCTGGTAGCTCCACCAATAAGACTTCAGGTGTTAAAGTTGCTTCCGATCCATACAGTCGTTTGACCGCTTCGGCGGCATGCCAGCTCGGAAATGTGGGCAGCACTTGAAAATTGTTATCTATGTGGTCGTAAATATGGATAGCACCAGCAATAGAGACTGCTAGCATGGCAATCCAGAAGAGTATCAAAGCATAACGAAGTTTACTGAGAAGGCTGACATACTTCGGACAAACTACTCTCAAGTCGGGGAAGGAAGGCCGACGGCAAGCCATGAAAGGAAAATCGGAGCTGATAGAAAAATGCGGAGGAGCGAGTAGTGGAAAGAGACAACTCAAGACCGGGGATGCCAACCGTGAGATCATTACCATCGAAAACTACTCGACGGTGAGGCGACCAAATCCTAACACTAGAAATAAAAACCCTACGCTGTGATTATTTAAATAAAACATGATCGGTTAGTTAACGATCAGGTATGGTGGGGTTTATTTGCTATTATAATAAACCAAATTGATACAATAAAATTATCATGATACTCGCCGCATATAATAAGAAAACGAGCTCATCGCTGTTGAGCTCATCACAACAGACAGCAAATTGAAAGGATACAATAGGGGCCCCATTCTGAGGGATCGAATGTTACCAAAGGCATGACTATTCTTTATGACTCTCATCAAGTGCTTTTCACCACTCTATTGACGACCGGTTTTATTGGCACGAACTATGCGCGTTCGAGACGCTAATGACAGTTTCTAATAGAAGCCTCACACGTCACTCTGAAAATGTGGGTCATGTGGAGGAGGGGACCTAACACCAACTCTTGCCATCGCATAGGCTATAAGCGATATCACAACACAGCTTACCACGAAGTGTACGCTCCATAGCCTGGAGTGGACGAAATTCGGACGGACTGGCAGTCTGCAGTATATGCTCGTCTCCGAGGACCGCCGCCGCCTTGACCTGGAACATCATGAGTACAGGAAATGAGAGGACACAATTGGGACAGTCCTACTGTTGGGATATCGACTCCCTCCAAACGAGTGGTGAGAAGCTCTCACTGATCCAGGCGTTCTGAGTATACCGTTCCCAGACGTGAGCTCGGCGTCTAGTGGCGCTGGTTTGCGTAACCTGGAATGAAGACACTGCCATTTTAAGAAGCCAATAACATGATGATAGACGACGCACTGTCCGGCAAAAGAAGTATGCATCCAATCTACCTGCGATACTGCTGCTGCTTTCGACTGTCACGTTTTACAGGGGAACCGGTTGACTTCTCCGTGTTGGAAGAAACTGTTCTATATGGATCCGAAGAATGCGGCCCCACAAGAACCGCTTCCTGTCCATCCCAAGACGGTGTCACTGGCCTCGTCTCGGGAGTGATGTCTTGTTGATAGCCGAAGCCTTCACCACTGCCGTCATTTTGGCCGTGGTTATTCTCTTGAAGCTTAGAGTATGACATCCGCTCCCTTCGATAATTAATAGGTTGAACGTTGGTGAGGTAATGATAGAATGCTTCCTTGTGGTCATCTTCATATACGATTATCGGTCGGAAGGCCTCCGGCATCTCTATGACCGGTGAATTGTTATAATGGTCAACGTTAGCTTCAAATCCTAAAGAGCAAGTTGACATGAGAGAGAAGGACCAAGGGACCAGGCTAGTCTCAGAAATGTGAACGACGAACCCCCCCCCACGGAATGGATAAGCAATAGATGGCGCGTCGAGTAACGAATAACAGAGGAGGAGGAGAGTTTCAGTCATTTGCTTATCAATTTGGTGGTCGAAAAGAGTAATGCCTTCAGCTTTCGGGTATGGGAATAATGACCAGCAACTACACGGCATCGATGTGCTCACCTTGAACACGTGCCCAGCAGACTTGAAGTTTCTTAACGTTCCAGGTTGCACCAAAATTGGACAATGGGACATCTGGGCAAGCAAGAAAGTAGATGAATAGCTCAATACGGTGAAGTGGCGACCTACTGTTGAATTGAAAAAAGAACTCGTTGACAAATTCCGGCCTCTTGAGATTCACGAAGGCATAACCGAGGTTGTTACCAGACGAAAAGTCCAGTGGGGCATAAAAAAAGTCAATCTTTGACCTGACACGGCGGCGGCGATCCTCCTCCTTTGGGTGGTGGAGTAGGCGAGCGATTGGCCTACCTAAATCCGTGGGAGAACAGGATTTCCAGGACTTTGGTCTGGCCCATCGAATAAGGAATATTACGGAGCATGACAGTTGACCGGGTATCGACAGATGACTCTCCTGAAGACAGAAGATAAATGAGCAAATGACAAGTGATGAAAGTCAGCCTCCGGCAGTGATTCGCAGAGCAAGGGCCGCCGTTGATGATCCGCAATTACTAAGCGTCCGTAGACTGGCTATGGCGGTCCTTACTTAGGATAGGAGCTGAACGTTTGAAATATTTGTGATTGTTGCTATTCCTATCCTTTTCTCCCATCGGACTCTGGCCAGCTCCGTGAGAGCCTTGACGGCTATTCCTCCGATCGTGTGATGGTATGGCAGTATTATTCCTAGCATGATTGTCTCCAGCAAATCTCGAGCGCGCAGAACCTCCTGAAATACAACAACCTCGAGCGTCGTCGTCGTCGATACATAGCGCTTAATTACTATGTGTTCCACGCCTTTCCCATAGTGGTCTTGGATTGTACAGCAGAACTTGCTCATCGTTATCAAAAAAAGCACCAACGGTATTGTCCTGTTGGGATAATTCTTTGTCGTCATCGTACTGATAACCGGCGGTAGTAATCCGTGGACATACATTATTTCCATGAGTGCATATTGTAGAAGGCGAGTGGTCAACCAGCTCACATACGCCACCTTTAACAGCTGGTGGGCAGCTCTGTTCTCTCCTATGGAAAGCCCTGCATTTCCAGTGCTTCCGCACATAGCCACTACAGACTTGTTCGTCTATGTCTTCACCGTCAGTTGGGCCTTGACTTTCGTGCCCGGCGTCTTCGTCGGAGTCAAGATCCACGACACCTTTTACCGGATCATTCAACCGAAGGGAGATGAACGTGTTCTTGAACTCCAACGTACCGGCACCACTCCTCCACGAAGTCGGGGAAGTTATCTTCTCGCGGAAACCATCGCGGAGCAGTTCACCGTTATTAGGAGCCACATATGACTTGCCAGCAACCGCTTGGTTGGGGGGAATATCAACAGAATTCATGCTTGTGGGGTAACACTGGGAGACGAAGTAAAGATATAATATTAACTTACGAGACAACAACTAACAGTAATAGCGATCGTTCGATACAGCGCCACAATATTCCCAGGAACGCAACACCGGCTATAACTTGATATTGAAAAACTGTGAAAGAAAAGGGGTTTAGGGGGACTGGACGGACATGGCAGCGCCCTTGTCCGCTTTGATTTCGGTAGCAACATCAGCAGCATCGGCTCCGAGTATCTGAGCTCTATAAGCAGGGATATCCTCCGGGTTATTATAGACAACCTGTGGATAGCCCCTCGGCCACCAATTAGCTCGTCCGAAGAGTGTCAGCAGGGACGGAGTGACTAGGCCTTGCATGACAAAGGCATCCAATAGTATAGCCGTTACAAGAATGAAGCCAGACTGATTCACCATCGGTGTCGAGGAGAATATTAGTCCACAGAAAGTTATCATCATAATACCGCCAGCAAGCGCAATAACCATACCAGCCTTCCACACGCCAATGTGCACGGCGGCCTTGTCCGAAACACCACGATCATGTTCCTCAACAACTCTCCCTAGAAAGAAAATATCGTAATCCAGACTGAGACCCAAGACGATTGAAAATGCTAGCGGTGCTGATATCCAGGAAAGACCGTCAGTTGATGAATCACTGGCTACTGCGGGCCAGTTGAGGAAATTAAGCCACCCTCTGAGATAAACTCCGGCCGCGAGGCCAAATGAGAATATTAATGTTATAGCAATTGTTAGCACTCCTCTGACCGCAATGACGAAAGACCTATACACCACGCCGACCAGCACGAGACACACAGTTGCCGTTGCTGCAATGAAAGCCGGAAGACTAGCAACAACAGACGACATAGAATCATGCGATGCTACAGATATTCCAGTAATCCAAACACGTATTTGACCACCGCTTTGTTTCTCAGTATCGGAAACGAGACGACGCAATTCAGTGACGAACTCCGACGCCTTCAGAGATGTCGGCACATCGTCAGTTATCAACGTTGCCATCACAGCATCACCCAACGGACTTGAACTCTTCCTAAGACCACCTTGAAACTGCTTACATAATATAGAGGTACAAGAGGGTGAGGTTAAGAACTTGGCCGACTGGTAGTTCACCTCGACGGGATCCTTCCCGGGCACTTTCACATACATCGGGCTCAATACGGATCCCTGAGGATATTGTTGCATTAACCTCTGATCAATTTCCCGACACAAATCCAAACTGCTTGTCCAGAACTGTTCGCTCAATATGGTGCCTTCCATTGGGTTCTCGAAAACCACCGTGAATGGGCCGCTCATTCCAGGAGTGAATCTTTGCGACATCCTTGCCGACGTCTCGCTTACGGAAGATGACCGTGGACTTGCAGTGGAGACGTTAGACGTTATTGTTATAAAAGAGCAGGCCCACCCAAATACACCAGCAATAATGCAAAGAAGTAATATAGATACCACTGCCGCCCATGGTGTGGTAACACCCTTACCCCAACTGTACCAAAAACGCCATCTCAGCCAACGCTGGAGGCACGAACGAGCCGTGGTAGAAGTTGCCCCGCTCATATTGAGGTCACGACTGGGAACGTCTGAGGCATTACGCTGCCTATCCCCGCCGCAGCAGCAGCCTTTGCCGAAGTATCCAAAGAAGGTCGGGAATGTGATGATGAGAGTAGGTACCAATGTAAGATTCACACCAACCGCGCAGAGAGTCGAAAGCATCAGTGCCAAACCAATGCTCCGGAAAAGATCCACTGGTATTATCATGAGGCACACGAAGCATACAAATAGAATGCTGCCCGAACTGATAACAACGTGGCCGCTATATTGTAACATTTCTTGGCACGCTTCATACGGAGATCTTTGGTTCGGCCCAGTGACTTCTTGACGGAATCTTGTAAGTTGGATGAGAGAATAATCAATACATAGTGCCATGAGTAGGAATAACATCATCATTGGGCCACCGGTACTGACGGACATGAGAAGTGATAATAGATAAAGGCAGGAGCCACAGATAGCGATGGAGAATAACAAAGCGGTTAATGGTAAAAGCAGCAGACGCCAAGAACGTAGAGCATAAGCCAGGAGGAGGAATGCCAACGGTAATACTACAGCATGAATAATGCCTAACTCGATTTCACTAACTTTGGAGGACTCCTCGCCCAGAGCGAGGATTCCAGCCCAACCAACAAACAGAGAAATGTTACTGTATTTTTGACCAACTAAGTCAGCGGTCTTCTTCTCGATATCCCCGATGTTTTTAACATCCATCCCGAACATCACAGTGAAGATTGCCGACTTGTTGTCCGGCGATAGATACGTACTCGTCGGTTCACCAGACCCTATTGCGGTGAAGTAATCGGCGACTTGAACACTAATATTCTCAGGGAATGATCCCCGAACCGTTTCTGTGATATCCTGCAAAAGGTTGTTACCGAGAAGATCACCTGGCTGCTGGTCTTCAAGGGAGACGAAGAGAACTTCGGGAGAATGGAAATTGCCTCCAGGGAAGAGCCTGGTGGTCTCAAGCGACGCCACGTAAGCTGGTGAGCCCGCTGGAGCAACCAAGGCGCTCGTTAAATTGTCAAACATGTGAATCACACCAACAACACCAAGCCCAGCAAGAATCAGCCACAAAGGCAGGAGGACATAACGGAGGTTATGGAGGCACCGCTGATATTTGGAGACCAATTGAGCGTGCTTCCCAATGAAGCTAGTACAGCTTGTTATCATTTATTAATGTGGGTTGAAGACTACAGCTGCGAAAAGATCGAGAATGCTAATATATTTAATCGATACTTAACACCACTCTGGAAAACACTTATCGAAAGGCACGAGAGGGGTCCAGGACCCCGGGCCCTAATAAAATTCACGTTAATAGAATTCAGGGTTAATGCTAAGGTAATGAAGGCCACAACAAAGTGCGTGAGAGGTTGAGTGATGGTCAGGATTGATCGCTGATAATGCCAGAGCATGTGCTTTGTTTCTCCTTGTAGAGAATATCCATAGCATCGTTACATACAATAGGTGGAGATTTACGTGGCCACCAATTAAGTCGACCGATAGCCTTGAGCAATGACGGTGTTATCAAGGGACGCATCACAAAGGTATCAAAAATAACAGCGGTGACTAATAGGACACCAGCTTGATTCATCATGGGAACAGATGAGAATAGAAGACCAGAAAAAGCAATTGTCATTATTGTGCCGGCCATAGAAATGACAGGTCCAGTCTTCCATACACCAACTTGTATGGCTGCTTCATCAGATAAGCCATTCTCGTGCTCCTCAACAATCCTTCCAAGAAGGAATATATCATAATCTAATGCCAAACCAAGTATAATAGAAAAACCAATAGTTACCACCATCCATGATATTTCACTAGTAACAGCTGGTGATATGGATTCAATATGGAGGAATTGTAACAATCCCAGCTGATGTGTAGCAACCAATACACCAAAGCCTACTATAATGGTTAAAGCTATAGTAAATATACTTCTTATAGGAATCATAACAGACTTATAAACAATACCAATAGCAAGCAGACACGTACCTGCAGTTGCTCCCATGAATAGGGGAACTTCCCGGGATAGGGAAACACCAGCATCGGTTGTCGAGGCGCTCATCCCAATCAGCCACACTTTAAATACATGACCATGCTCAGCATTTAGATCATCAACAACGTCTCTGAGACGATGAACAAACTCCGATGAGCTTGTAGAAGTCGGTGGTTGATCTGATAGGACTGTTACTTTCAATGCTGTGTGATCTGCATTCACACTTTCATTAAAGGCTGTCTGAACGCCAATGCATATTGATGTTATACATGATGGATTTAGTAGTTGCTCGACCAATGGTAAACTAAGAATCATTGGCTTTTCATTCGGAACTCGAGTATAAAATAGCCCTATCATGGCAGCATGGCTCTGATCTGCAAGTAAGATAGTATCGATAGATTCACTAGCAACCATAGCTGTTGACCAGAAAGGTTCAGATAGCACTGTAGAATCTGTAGTTGCCTCGAACACTAGTACATACGGACCACCGATGCCGGAAGGGAACTTAGCCGATGCTTGTTTGTCGAGGTCGGCTACACTGGACCCTCGAGGCAAATATTGACGAACATGGTTACTCAAGAGTATCTTACTACACGACCAGCCCAACACAATAGAAAGCACCACGGCAATGACTATAGAGGCCAAAAGCGCATACTTCGTAGTTGCAAACCGTCCCCAACGAAACCACAGCGGGGGATCGAATCTACAACATCTACCACCACGACACCGTTGATTGGATGAGGCGCCTTCATCAACGGTATCACATTTAGGACACAGAAAACTATCGAAGTCGGCAAAAAAACGGGGGAATGCGAGAATGAATGTCGGGGTGACCGTTAGGGTAAGTGTGATGCAGTGCAGAAGAGAAATGACAAAAGATAATGCTACAGAGGTGAACGTTTGCACAACAAGTATCCAAGCGAAGCACAGCACGAGAATACCACCGGATGCCAGAACTACTCCGCCGCTCGTACGTAACATCTCGATACAGGCATCCTCAATCGTTTGTTCTTGCCTAACAACCTCTTCATGAAATCTGGTCAATAAAATGAGAGAGTAGTCTATGGACAAAGCCAGAAGTATTACTATCGTGAGTATCGGTGATGCTGATGAAGCTCTTATCCACATGCTAATAATATATAGAGACGCACAACTGTATGTGACAGACATTGCAATGACCAGTAATTGCAACAGTAATAGTCTCCATGATCTTAAACTTATGGCGAGAACGACAAATGTGATAGGGATAACGAAGATATGTATGATAAGAAGATCTCTTTCGAGGATAGCTGGGACCTCTTTGGCGAAAGTATGTGGACCACTGAACTGCACGTCGAGATTGAAAGAGGCAAAGTCATTTTCAAGCATAATAATGACTTCTTGTTCTTGACGATATATTTCATTTGTAGTCCAATTATGTGAAAACATAACAGTCATTATTGATGACTTGTTATTATCCGATACAAATAACCTTGCCACTCCTGGTAGAGCTTGAGCAGATGTGTACCCTTGTATTGAAACACCCGATGAATCTTTCCAGAAATCTTCAACCTTCATTGTTATATTATTTATCAAACCATCTGTTATAATATCATAAGCACTTGATTCTGGGAGCTCCACCAATAAGACTTCAGGTGTTAAAGTTGCTTCCGATCCGTACAGCCTCTCGACTGCTCTGACAGCATGCCAACTCGGGTACCCACGTGGTGGGAGTATGGTGTTGTTAACGTGCTCGTAAACATGCAGTGTACCCACGATAGCCAATGAAAATGAGACAGCCCAAAATGCGATTAAAACATAACGGAACCTCTTCAAAGCCGCGACGTACTTCGGGATGAACTGCCTGCTATTCGGGACAGAAACGACACAAAAGCGAGTCATGGCAACAAAAAACTGGAATCCATAAAAATATGTAAATGCATGTGACTGAAGCAAGGCGGTGATCTCTGAAACAGGTTATTGAAGACGTAGCAGTTATGGTGACAATGTTCAGACCCAGGATAGAAAGCAAGCATCAGAATCGTCGCCATCATCATCACTTCATGGGTAGCCCGTTAACCTTCTTAACTACAGCTACCTATATTAGAGTGAGCCGGTGAGACAAGGTAAGCAACTTAGCCTTACCGCCTTGGTCCAGTCCTTCCACTCCGCCACTTTAAAATAGACGTCCGGCTTCAAGCTTATGCCCTTCTTAGTGGCGTTGCCTCTGATAACGACGATCAGATATTATAGCATATTAATTACATGCCTTACTTGAAATATGAGCGGATGTCCACCAAGTACATCCCCTTAAAAGAGTACCTAAAACGAGCAACGTCCCATGAAAATACTCATCTCTGGATTGGCTAAGTTGCCCTGATCATTGCGTCAATCAGTTCGTTGAGCAGCTGAGGTATTAGCGAGGCTTTCAGTAACGCGACTCGCAGAAGAAGGCGTGAGAGATCCGCCAAAAGATCCGCCGATTTGTGCGCAATGTTCCCGCGGGAATATTGTATGATTCATGCCTATCATGCGCGTGCCTATCAATTCGAGGCGCGCGAGAACTATGTGCGGAGATACTGACTAAAAGATGACGGAAATACAATTGATGATGATAATGGTGATATAGACAAATAAGATAACAACACAGCACTTACACCTTCATTTTGAGCCCTTTATCAACTTCAATAATTACGGCACCATCGGGATCGATAAACGTAGAGTCATTTCGTAGAACACCAGTGAGAACTGTAGACTTCGCCCGGCCACCTTCATCGAGCCATCTGACAACAACAAAACTGCTGCTTGTTCTTTTATCTACGAACATCACAAGTTCACGTGCCGACACGTTTTAATTTCTCCAATACTTAATCACAATGCTGGATCCAGCATTTCATGGACAGCTCTCTAAGTCCTCCAAGACTGCTCACCCTCAGTCACGCAACCAGCACCTCGAACCGATTCACCACCGTTTTACTGTCCAGAGAAAGAAAAGCCGCCGACAAGGTCGAAGACACCGTAACGTGTTCGCGATTTCATCCGTTGTCTACTTTAAAGCAGCTGTAACCATTTCCTGTCGTAGAACAACTTTCTCGTATTTTTCCACATTCAGAAATACGCCCTTCTGCGTTGGCTTTCGACCTTCGTCATAGTATCTGATGATAAAGCCGATATGCGATGCTGCCAACGTCATGCCCATTTAGCCTACTTCCTTATATCCATGAATACCATTCCTTTCCACAGCTTAGCCTTCACCTTCACGTCATCGGTCACCCTCCACACGAATTCTTTCTGGTCTCCTTCCCCAGTGGCAGCCACGTACCTTAACGATAGATACCCTTAAGGAAGCGCCGTTTCTATGCGCTCTGATTCTACTACGGCTGCTCCTATTCCCGCTGATTCCCGGTAAAAACATAGGGACGGTTACACCCACGTCACGGTGTCACAATCCCACGGCACGTCACCGTGCGCAAGAAATGGATTCCGTAATGTAACAGAGGCTCTGTCAAAGAGCAACGACAGAAACAACAACACAGTCGCTCGTGGAGCATCACGAAGAGCAGATAGAGAAATGAGCAGTCACCATCTGCAGGCGCGAAGTTGTACGAAGCCTACCGATATCCACCTTACATTGATTTCTCGGCCTCTTCACCAGGTTGCACAACTTCCATGGCGCTCATCGGCGAGGACTGTCGCGCTCGCTTCTTGCTTGGGGAGGCGACCTGCCCGGGCGCGCTCTCCTGCTCAGCCTCAGAGTCCGAGGATTCCGAGTCAGAGGAGTCCGACGAATCCGATGATGACTCAGAGGAATCAGAGGAATCACTCTCCGAGGAGGACGAGGACGAATCTGAGGTAAGAACCTGATTAAGTACTCTAAGTTTTCATTTCGGATAACTATGCTGGTAGTCCTGTAATATCAACAACGAGATCCAGTTTGGAGTGATCATCGTTCCTGACTCGCGGGTCATATCGGAGAGCGCTCTCCACTTCGTAACAACCCCCAGAAGTCGATGACATATGAACGTGTGCAAGCTAAAATAGTATTGAACTGAGCACCACCAGCCGGGCATGGGCAGACCATCAATAGGTATATGCTCATTTATGCTGAACTACAGAGTAGAGTACTTTACATCCGAGACCGATGCTATGGGTACAGGCTTCGAAATTCAACGTCCATTGCACGGCTCAACGGAGGCGCTACTGCGCGGCGTGGCGCCATTGCGCAATTTGCGAGAATGGGCTACGCCGCAGCGGCATATTTTTTGAATGTTCCGGCAAAATAATTGCTAAATTTGGTGCCCCTTCCGAAGGGGCCCTCCGAGTGGTTGAATTCCGTAGATCTCTGCAACAGGCAACTAGCGGCTCCGGTTAGACTGATTATAGGGTAATAAGTCTGGAATCGCCAAGTTGATGACTGGAAAATTAATGGCCTCCACCCTCTGCCACATGATCACATATTGCAACGGTACAGAAACCACCGTGAAAGTCGAGAGACATCAACACTGAATGTACCTTCCTTATCTCTTGCTCGCTTAGAAGGCCCCACCGGCCCAGTTGGAGGTGCCACCTTCGATGGGCAGGCATCACTATCATCATCAGGAAATAAATTATCCATTTTACCACTTGTGGGAATCGAATCAGGGCGAAGGTGTCGAGAGTACGTAGACAGTGAACGGATGGCGGCCGGATGGGAGGCCAAAGAGACGAACAAGCAAACTAAAGGGGGAATAGCTCCGCCCTCTCAGCGCAACTCACACACTTCATAGGAAAAGTTTTGCAAATAATAATATACAGTGATTTACGTGGGATCATCCGACCGCCGCCGCCGGGCTCGGGCTTGGGCGCTGCTGGTGATATATCATCCTCTCCATTCCTCATCGTCACTATTCTCTTTCTTTCTGCCATAAGTAGTGCGGCGGCCCCCTCCACCCCCGCCACCTATGCTTTGGGCCCCACGAGTGTTCATGCTTTCGCCTCCCTCGGACTCTGCCGATTCACTGCTGCTTTCATCATCACTATCAAACTCGCTCTCAGAAGACTCGTCATCTGACCAAGAGTCGCTTCCATTGAGTGCCAGTAGTGTCTTACACATTCCTCTGCTTCGTCTCGAAGCTTCCCTCGGCGGTTGATGTCGGAGTGGCACCTCCACCTGATTCGACTGCGACTCGCTGCGCAAAGCCATTCCAGCTTGTTGCTGAAATATTGCCATAGCGGCCGCCGGAGACATCTGCTGCAATTGAGCCAGGGATTGCCTAGCAGCCGGAGTTGAAGCTTGCGGTATCGCCTGGGTTGTGGCGGCGGCCGTCTGCTGCGGCGGCGGTTGGAGTACCTGAAAAACATGTGGTAAATCCCCCGGCGGCTGAAAGTTCCTAGGTACCCTTGTCAAGAGGAAGCCAGTATGTTCTCTTGGTATCCAACTCATCGCTTCACGACACTCCTTAGCATATTTCATCCATGACGGCGTCGACATAGAAATCCATTGAAGCACTAAACAGTTCGACGTCCCTCCCCATCCGACCAGCACCCTACCGGCTGCTTGGCTGAACTTTCCAGAGGTGTCATTGCATATAGCGACGAGAGCCTGCGGTGGTCGCCTGATCAAGAGCCTGCTTATCTCTCCCGATAAATGTTGCTCTCTCACCCGGCTGCCTGTTGCTGCTTATCGGTAGGACTGCGAACGAACGCTGGATGCGCTACTACAGCACTTGGCGAACCCGTGGCATCACCGAATACGAGACATGAAAGATTCCTCTCCAGATCCTGAGAGCCTTTCTATCGACCGCATCTCCTCGAGCACGCTTACCGTGAGGGGCGCCCATGTGGCTGCGTAACAGAAAGTTTGGCAAAAGATCTTGGCGTCTGGGATGAAGATGAATCGCTCATCGTAGCTGCTCGGCTCCGGTGCTGCTGCATTCAGCAATGAGCCCATTGGTCCGGCCTGATAATGACGAAGTTTCCATGTGAGAGCAAGCCACGGGATCTACCTTATCTCGGCTCAAAAAACGAGGGCAGAAGGGGTTGCCTTCGGTTGTCAAATAACTTGAAAATCTCTCAGCTAAATCTTTGCTCCACTGAAAGCAAGACAAAGTGGTCAAGCGGATATGCCGCAATCCCTCCATCCGATCGACTCGGGTTCGATCCCCACCTTCATTCCCTGCGATTTCAAATAAGACAAAACATCTTTCATCGCCGCCTGTGTTGCCCCATCCAATTCGGGTCCGTTTGACGGGGCCTCTTGGACATTATCCACGGTGCTTCGCTCCGCCGGTTCTTTTTTAACTTCTTCTTTTCCATCACCAGCAGCAGCGTCCTTCATTTCAGTGTCTTCGTCCGCTTCTTCCTCCTTAGTTTCGGTTCCATCAGCAGCAGCACCGTTGTCCGCTGCAGCTTCTGACTTTGGTTTTTCGTCTGTCTTTTCAGCCTCCGGCTGCGCCTCCACCAAACTGCAAGTAAACCAGAGATTGAGACCATTGTGTGATTCGGAAGTGCGAAATTCAAGGTAAAGGACTTTTCAATTTCTGTTCCAGATTAACGGCGGCGATTATCGAAATTAACATGAACAAGTATGAGGCGGGCAGAGGGGCTTAAGAGAGGGGTTACCTTCGTAAATATGCAGCGACTTGATCTCGCTTTCTGAAAAAGTCGGCCAGAAGCCAAACTCCAAGTAGTCGTTGACCAAGGTTTAACAGGGGGATGCTGAGACCGCGTTTGGTGAGGACAGTAAGGGCCATGAACCTGGAAAAAAAGGCCTCGTCTGGGATTCGTCCTAGACGACCATTCGCTCTGGTTCGTTAAAGTAACACAGGTCGCTACCTATGAAGTTGGTCGCAGTCCAAGGTTCCGGCAGTCGCTTTGGAAGTGTCAGCACAGCCGCATATCTTTTGCGCGATTGTCGATGCGCCATTGGCTGCTCTCTCCGTTCTCGGTTCCTGTCGTTTAGCGTGCTGCTGTTGCTGCTGTTGGGCGTTGACAAGACTAGCAGCAAGGGAAGTCAAACGACGTCGAGAAAAGGCTTTAAATTGTACCGTTGCTGTTGCAGTTGTCGCAATTGGGCCAATCTGAGAGCCTCTCCAGAACGATCCACCTGTGAATCACCATTCATCCAGGTGCCGGAGATTCCTACCTGAGCTTGCGGATGCTCTACACGACTAGCACTGTATGCCTCCTCCGGGACCTTCGCGCCTGCCTTATACGCGGCCTGAGGGGGGACGAACCAACGTAACGAGGTCGACGGTCTAAGCGCAGACCTCCAAGACATCTGAACAATACTCCTCAAATTTCTCTCTGTCTCTGACAAACAGGCCGCTGGAGAACTCAGTCCAAGCTGATAGAAACTGCAGGGCGAATGCTGTGTTGAGTGGCGGTTGCTGAGGAGCTGCCTTGGGCTGAGGCGCTGCTGCCCGGGGAGCAGACGGCGCGCCTCCTGAAAAAAGTATCCTCGAAATGGAATATGGTGGCTATTTACCTTGCTGGTCGGGAGCGTGGGGGGCTGCCGATGAGGAGCTGGCCGCTGCATTGGCCGGTGGGACTGGATGCATCAGACTCAAGCTCGGAACTGGGGGATACGCTAATAGCGATGTCAGAGTAACGTCAACACAACGCACATAAAGGAATCCTACTCAATCTCGTCCACCCCACACGAGTGATTGGAGACAATGGAAGTGCAACAACCCTCTACTGTGACAGGGAATCAACACCGATATCAGCAGCAGCAATAGCAGCAACAACGGGAAGTAGCAATAGTGACGGAACAGAAGGATAGGAACAATGTGACGACACTACTACGACCAGCATCAGCATCACCAAGATAGATAAGCACACAATGATAATAAGAGTGAGACTAAGGATACAAGCAAGCAAGAAGTATATGGTGATAAGGCTGATAAGGATGATGATGATGACGTTACTGCTGTAAGAGCTACTGGGCCAAGGGAGGTCCTTGGCTACAGCTGCTGCCACTGCCGACTCGATTAGGCGAGCCTTCCAGAAGGAGCAGGAGATTATGCTATCTTTATTGTTGATGACTACTACTACGGAGATAATGATTATATAACTTTCTACTGGTGAAACTAGACAGCAATACAACCTCATTACGTTAAGTCGAAAGGAGCTAGTTAGTGCAACAACAGTACTACCACAACAACCACCACCACCACATAGCACAAGTAACAGCAGCATTGAAGTTGAAGCCAACCCGATTTGACTGATAACAATCAAGCGATTTGCTGGGGACAGCAGACTCAATAGGTCCCACAGCATATAGTATAAGTAAGAAGAAGATGACCACAGCTGAGAAGGATCTTGACCGTTGGTGACGTTGCAAGCTCAACGGACTCAATGTCCCTCTCGACCGCGATTAGTGTTTAACGGAATCGCCCCTAGTTGGAGGGACAAGTTAACAGCGATGGTGTTGTTGTGAATATGAAGCTACTTGATAATGGAAAGGTAGCCTTGAGACCAATATAGACACCAACAAACCATAGCAGAAGCAGAGATGATAGGCAGTGGTGGAGAAGCATAGTAGGCCAGGAGGAGGACAACTTGAGACTGGCCATCCGAGTGGCACCTAGAGGGATTTAATAAGATGATGGGGAAGAATTGAAGCGACCTCCTAGACGGAAGGTCTTGAACTGTTTATCGTTATCATTAGTGGAGGGCTAGCAAGACTTGATGATCAACAGCAGCAGCAGTATCTCTAACGTTGACAGTTTGATAAGGTAGAAGTAAAGAAATAGACAAACCACTAGAGTTACCACTTAAGAGAAACTCCTATGGCGACAACAACAGTAAGAGCAAGAAGAGGAATAAGACGTGTCGGAGCCTGCGACTAGACTGCTGACCACTTTATACTGAATAGCTTAACTTAGGGCATCATCGGAAAGTGAAACGAACAACAACAGACGTTGTGAAGTTGGTGGTGCTATGCGGCCAATGGCAGCACCACCAACCGCTGCTGCTGTTCTATTCCACTTTGACGAGCTCGCCATCATCATGCTTCAACATACCCCGTTTCCTTTCCCTTATCTTCTTCTTCCTCTCCCTCAAGGGTTGTTGCTTTGTCGTGTTGGATCGCTTCAGGGGACAATGCAAGCTCTCCAAGGTTTATAGATGATGTCCTTTGCCTTTGCTCTTGATTCTCCACTTGCTTCATGTACTCAAAGTTCTTATTCATCTGCTCGATCCTCTCATGTATCCCCGGCAGGAGACCATCCAGGGTGTTCCACAATGGGCTCACAACAAAGCTTATGAAGCCAACTTGCAGCTTCGCCAACTCTAGAGAGTCATCCGGCTCATGTGCCATGAACGGGGCATAGGGAAGTCCTTCCATCTTCTCCGCCTCTGATTGGTGATAGTACTCCGACACCACACGATAGCTCCATTTGTAGTACTCATCAGAGGGCATCAACGGGTTAGATATATCAGCTGCATGCACCATACCTTGGAGGAGCGTTGGACGATTCTCGGCCAAGGCACCGTCGATCCAGTCACCAACTTGACGACTATTGCTTTCTCCTGGCGAACCATTGTAGTCCAGAAGGAGCTCTTGCAGCTTGATGGTGATATCGAAGTGAACCTTCATATCCGTCGCAAGGATAACGGATATCACCGTCTGACGGAAGAGCTCGTAGTCACTGGGATCGCCGGCCTCGTCAGTAGCCGGCCAAGTCGAAGTGAAGTCGACACCTCCACCAAGCAAGAGCTCGAAGGTCCTCGCCGCGTGCATGTTCTCCAGCACAGCGGTGTCGTTATATCGCACTGCCAGATGCCTCCTGCCCTTGATGAAGTAGTCGTTGTTGAAGCCAGGATGATTCACATCATGGCAAAGCGCTCCAACGAGAACGCTAAACTCCTCCAGTGGGGTGCAGATGACATCTCGAGGGCCTCTAGCTCCGGGACGCACCGAGCACCCGGCGTTGAACATAACATAGCCGACGCAGCTCATGACCTGGTAAGCGTGATAGAAGTTATGATACGGATTGTCGGCGTGGTAGTCTGAGGCGACCAAGTTGATGAAACCCCAGAGCTTGTTGGCATCAACGAGTTTGCCATCACCAACGAAGTTCCACTTGTCAAATATGCCGTATGTCCGTCGAACTATCTCCGAGTGGTCAATGTTGAAGAGCTTAGTCTCCCAACTAAGCAGGTCAGGTAGATCCAGAGTATCTACTGTGGGAACCTCGAAAAGGCGCGCCGCCAGTCTGGCCTCGTCGTAGGCGACAGAGTCGCTGGCCCTTCTAGAAGAGCCGCTGACAGAGCCCCGACCAGTGCTGGTGCTGTCCCTAGCGCCGCCCATGCCCTCCCTCATCCACTGCTGAACGAAGTTATGGACACTAGGGTCTTCCTTTTGCAGCTGCCTGGATACTCGTCGAAGGACAATGCTCCGGATAGCACTGCTGGTCAAGTCGCGGCTCCAACGGTGAGAGACACTCCTCGCCAGCGTGGGGGCGGCGGGTGGGGCGCTCTCATCTTCATCATCATATCGATGCATCACTTCACCGGTCTGAATGCTTCGGCGTCGACTTGCCCTCCTTCGACTGTTCTTAGCATCGGGGAAGTAGATGTAGTCGTCCTCATTCTCCTCATCGTCATCACTATCATTGTTATCATAAAACTGATGGCGATGATGATGGTGACGGTGATGGTGTCTTTCAACCAGATTGTCCCGTATATAATCACACATAAACTCCCGAGGGTCACTAGGCGTATGGATGCCAAGTTCGATCAGCATCATGGTGAGGAAGTTCTCCAAATCATATCGTCTGAAGTACGCCAGGACATCCTTGGCGCACACCTTGTGACCGTTGGGGCTCTCCTCAGCAGCTGCAGCAGCACAGGCTGCTACCACCTCAGCCGGGGACGGCGGCCCAGCACTGGTATCTCTTGAAGGAGAGGAAGAGGAGTGATGATGGCTGTGACCACCGTGACGATGCTGTGATATGGATGACGTTGGCGAGGAAGCAGCCAGGACGATCGAGTCGGCGGCGGCGGTCGTGTTGCCCTGTATAAGCGGGGATGACACAGGTGGTGGGCCGCTGCTGCTAACTGAACTGCTGCTGTAGCTACTAGAGGCATCATCATAGTCCAACGTAGAGGAAGTCACTGCCGTCGTCAAGACAGCCTGTTGCAGCGATAATGACGATGCCCTTCTCCCATTATCGGCCGTTTGCTTCATGGTATCGGCTTGATGAGAGGTATTAGTGGTCGTCGGCATTGTAGTCGCTGCGGGTGAAGTGTAGGTCATATATATTCTTGTGGGGTATGACGATGATGCTAGCACTTAGTAGCGTAGGGGGAGGAATAAGAAGGATACAGGGGTACTTATACAACAGTGAACTTATTAAAGATACAAATGATATAAATGGCCTCCACTGAAACCAACACTGTTATAGTAGAAACTGCATAAATGTGAGATGTTACTAACATTATAGACAACCATCCTTAACAAATATATCACAACAACTTCATCATCACTGCTGCTGTGCTGGTGCTTCAGGAGACACAGGAGAACTGAGCACATCAGTGGCTGCTAGAATTCCAGAGCAAACTATAAAGCTACCTTGCAGCATGTTCGTTGGCAGCTCCTCCCTTCACAGGCGAATTCCCCGGAGGCATCTGTGGGCTGGTGTTATTGTTGTTGTTGCCGTAGTAGTAATAACCGTCACCCTGTTGCGGCCACTGCTGTTGGTAAGGTGATGGAGAGGGCTGTGATGCTGCTGATGCAGGGTATTGCATTTGGTACACGGGATAGGATTGAGGGGCTCCTCCGTAGTAAGGGTATCCAGTAGCTGCTGCTCCGACTTGTGGGGCATCGACTCCACCGTGAGTGACTGTTGCGTGCTGTTGTTGTTGATGAGGGGCGGACGCATCGCTGTTGTATGAAGCCGATGTTGCATAGGAGTGCAGATCGCTTTGGGCATCTGGCACTACTGGCTGGGCAGTGGCAGGCTGACCAATAATAGGTGATGAGGAAACCGAAGCTGACGAGGGAGTCGCCTCGACTACAGGATACTGTTGACTTCCACTTATGGGAAGCTGTTGTCCACTCATAGGAGGCTGTGGTTGCTGTTGTCCACTCATAGGAGGCTGTGGTTGCTGCTGTCCACTCACAGGAGGCTGTGGTTGCTGCTGTCCACTCACAGGAGGCTGTGGTTGCTGCTGTCCACTCACAGGAGGCTGTGGT
>JAAPAO010000419.1:0-31504 GCA_013115145.1 Perkinsus chesapeaki
TTGGTTGGGCGATGCTGATTGTACAAGACGACGCCTCTCAAGGACAAGCCCATTCTTCCGATCTGGCTTGGATTGATATTACGGCGCATGTTTGCCGGATCCTTTCTTTATCTATTCAATTCAACTGGTTTGCTGCTTCTGCTGTTGACCAAGCTATCCGGCAGAAGATAGAAGCCTCGGAATCCATGGGTTTGGGATCTCTGAGTGACTTTTACAGTAAGTCTGATTTGGTCTCTGAAGTCATTTTGTCCGCACTTACAGCATACAGTTTTAGTGACCACCCGAGTCGTTTCGACAAAAAGAGAGGTCGTGCGACCGGAAATGATACTGTTGGTCCTAATCGAGATAGCAAAAAGGCTAGCCCTTCTAAGCCGAATAATGGCCCAGAACGATCAGGCCGTGATATAGGTCGAGGTCCTCTCGCTAATACTCATTTGTAGGCTCCCTATTCATGGGAGTCTCCGAATGGGATGTTAAGCTTTTTCCTTCCGTGGTCTGTTGACTCGTCCTTCGCGTTCAGTCTCTTCTCATGGGACTCGGTGCGTCTTATTGTTAGACTTTAAGCTTATTTGACTAACTCGATGATCACCATAGGTTATTTCGGAGTTTCCCCCCTTTTCCAAACATGTCTGCAGCCTCGTTGAACGTAGCATCAGACCCTGTCCGTTATGTCGACGGTCTAAGCTTGCTGTCTTCATCTGCTTTGGTCCCCTCCCCCCAGTTATCTCGCCCCTTTCGCAGCGGTATGGGACTCGATTTTCCGCCTCCCGGTTCACGTTTCCCTGACCCATCGGTGGATCAACAGGTTGTTATCAAGGCCTTTGATTGCTGCTGCGAGAAGTGGGGTTTGTATGACCTGGTTGGCCACGCTGACCTTTCTTCTGATGGCCATTTGTCCGACGACTGCGTCCAAGAATTTTCTGATAAGTTTAACGAAGCGGCCATTGATCTTCGTGCCACCCTATGCTCTTTGTTTGGTTGCGTAGATAGGCCCAGTGGCAGTGGTTCTCCTATCAGAGCCCCTCTGTGGATTGCCTTGATCCGGTTGTTTAAGGATGATCTCAGCGATTCCTCTCTGGCAGGCATGCTAGATAGAGAGTTTCCCACTGGGATTGTTCACCCTATACCATTGGCGGGGAACCTACCGCCTTTTGTTATCCCGGCCTCTCGTCTGAGACGGGAACCGCACGACTTGAGATCTGCTTTCTCTAACTACTTGAGTGCTCAGAGGGTGCCCACGGTCCTGCGAGATTATGTTGAGCATGAGGTTAAGCTGGGCAGAATGGTGTATCTAGATCCGACTGCTGATTCCCTCGAAGATTGCACCGTTGTTCGGGTGGCCGCTATAGCCAAGTCCAATACTGATCCCTCGGCCTACAGATTGGTGGAGGACTATCGATCAGCCGGCGTAAATCGCCGAATTAGCACAGCCATGTGCCCTGAATCTATAAGCCTACCCGGCCTGACTGACCTCAAGACGATTCTGCGAAGGATTGCTGAAAGCCCTATCGACTATCTTGGTTGTTCGCTCGACTTTAAGGATGCATATCGGCATATAGTCGTGTCCAGAGACGAGCGACAATATATGTGTGTACGGGTTCCTGGGACAGAGGGGGAATGTCATGTCATTGCCCAACATGTATGCCTCCCCTTCGGCTTACGCTCGGCAGGCCTTCTCTGGGTGAGGCTTGCTTCTTCGTGGGCCCGTCTATGTTTCCGTATGTTTGACAATGATCCCGACGCCCAGCTAATGGGCTTCCTGTACATCGACGATTGTACCCTTTTCATTCCGTCAAGATGCTTCTCTGTAGTCTCAGCTCGCGCTATGCTTCTAGCGTCTGCACTAGGTCTGCGCCTGAATTGGCGTAAGACTGTACTATTCGCCTCTCAGTGGAGAGTTCTGGGTTATTCTGTGCACATGGGTCCGCCCATCCATATTGGTGTTCCTCAGCTGAAAGCAGATGCTATTGCAGAGGAAATTCGAGCTCTTCTTCAAGCCCAATCAGCCTCTTGTTCGACCATTCGTAGGATCACTGGTAGACTAACTTGGGCGGCACAAGCCTTGGCTCTTCTTCGTCCGTATTTGGCGAGGCTTCACGGACTTCTCGGTTACGCCGAACGTCATCATTTGAAGGGTGACCTTCAAGTCGGCAAACAGCTCAAGGCCGACCTTCGTATTTGGCTAGCGGCTATGGGGCAAGCATGTGTCCCCATTTTTGCAACTCCTGTAGTCAGGCCTCCTGTCGTGGTAGCATGCGACGCTAGCATTCAAGCTCTTGGTGGTGTCGTCAGGATTCCATCGACTAGTGGTTGCTCTCCTCAAGTTTTCTATTTCCAACTAAAGACTAGGGACCTTCCAGGCGGCATTCGTCGCTACCTTCTACGAGGCCGGTCTGCAGCATCCCGGGACATGACTGTCCTTGAGCTACTGTCAGCCGGAATGGGGATAACTTTATCCTCTTTAAGGTGCTCCCCTGCCTTCAATAGGCATAGTAGACTTACGATCTTCTGCGACTCTTCTCCAGCGGCTCATGCTCTGTCTAGGTGCTATTCATCTAAGAAGAGGATGTGCTCTGTTTTAAGATCCATTGCTCTCATCTTAACAGAGTCCGGCAGACTATTTGATAGTCTGGACGTCAGGCGATTGAAGAGTGAAGAAAACTTCATAGCTGACGCAATTAGCCGATTAAGTTTCTCTCCCCCGGAGCAATGGGTAGAAGTTGACCCGTTTATCTTGTTGGATAGCTTGTTCGGCGAAGGAGGTTCTAATTTGGTGAATCTCTCGTGACTACTAGTTATAGGTTTAGTACCTCGCACAGTAGACTCTTATAGCAGGAGTACTCGTGGACGGACTCATTACTAACGAGTCAGCGGGGCTTATCCAGGATAAGTTATCCTCTTTCATGGTTCTTGTGCAGTGTTCGAGTTGCTTCCGTTAATGCCATACCCTGGGAAGCCGACAACGAAGCGGGCTCGAACATCGCAGTGTGGTTGGATGCCGATACATGGCATATGGAAACCCCTACGAGCTCCGAGTATCACACCATCGTCATCGCATCCTCTGCGAGCGGACAATTGTAAGGATCAGACCTTCAAGACCGGTAAGGGCGTACCAGCCAGCACAGACCAACTGGCCCTTCGGAGGTCGGGCAGGAGTTCACACATGTCGAAGAGTCTGGTTATGCAGAAGGCAGCTGCCAAGGCCACAGATGAAGATCTAAGCCAGTTTGTCGCCAGTGCTCACTCTTTATCAACTGTAAAACAGAAGTCGGCTGCTTGGAATTCTTTCAAAAAGTGCATTAGTGCAGCGGGAAGAAAACCTGGTGGCCGGGGAGTAGATGATTTTATATTATGGATACACTCTATGACTAAAAGTGAATATAAATATTCAACGATATATAATTATGTGGGTCATGTGAGAAGAAGATTCGAGGATGTAACGGGCAGTCCTTTCCAGGCGGCGCATAATAAGATCCTGGATTTGTCCCTCAGAGCTGCCCGAAAGATAGTTGGCGACGAAGGGCCGTTAAAAGCCATTACGTTAAATAAAGATGAAATTATCTCAGTGGCCAAGCTTCTATCTGAAGAATGTGCGGACATTATGTTAGCAGGCATCATCGGCATGTGCCGCTGCTCGGAGTTATTTGATTTGTATGCTGGCGATGTAATGGTTACGGATTTTGGCATTCAGCTCAGGATCGTGAAGTCTAAGACTGACCAATACCGAACGGGCCATTGGGTGCGAATAGGATGTATTGGCTCACGCGATCAGATGGGTTCCGGTTGCGGAGAAGCTTGGTGCATAGCGCACCGATTGTTACTACGAGCGTATCAGTTAGAAGCACCGGATTGCAAGCTCTTTACGGTTACCCGGAACCAATTCGCTGAATCGCTTCGGGATTCGGTTATCCAGGTTACATCATGTCCCGCTGAGCGAGCCACCTCCCATCTAATGAGGCGTAGCGGAGCGGTTCTGTACTTTCGCGCCAATACTCCATTACCGACTATAGCAGAACTAGGGAGGTGGAAGGACGCGGCTTGTCTCGAAGGCTACCTCCGAGACGCTGGTGATGCTTGTTCTTATTTGTCTTCCTTAACAGTTAAGGTTTGGTCGGCAGTCGCTAATTGAACGACCACTTTTCGCATTATGACCACTCCATTTATTGCTGTGCATACTCAAGTTATTGCAGCGTAGCAACTGAAGTGAAGGGCGTTGGATGTTTCTGACTCCGATTTGTCTTGTGTTCCATTCCAGTGCGGCAAGTCTGGGAGGAGTACGGGGAGAGCATGTCACCTGCCCATTCTGCCTACTCGCAGATATGGAACAGCTTGCATGCTTGGTTGACACGATCCAGTGCCACGGGGTGTAACAGTGTCCTCGCGGCAACCGTATTCGTGCCAACCCTCCTCCCAGTCCCCCGCATCTACGGTTTTATTCTAAGTTAAATACGAAGGATTCTACGGGGGTAAAACCTCTTGCGTGGGGACATCCTTTGTGTGCGGTCGTTGATAAGCTCGTACACTACTCAACACAATCCCCCCTACGCTATGCTGTCCCTCCTCCGCTGCACGTGTAAGGCCGGCGGCGGGAGTCACAAGGTCTGGCTTTGGCCGACAATTTTTTTTTCTCTTTACCAAGGTGCGGGGAGAGCATGTCACCTGCCCATTCTGCCTACTCGCAGATATGGAACAGCTTGCATGCTTGGTTGACACGATCCAGTGCCACGGGGTGTAACAGTGTCCTCGCGGCAACCGTATTCGTGCCAACCCTCCTCCCAGTCCCCCGCATCTACGGTTTTAGTGGTATTCAAACAACGCACTGACGCGCGGGAAGAAGAGACGCGCAAGACTCTGTGAGAGTGAAAACTAGATGATTCGAATAGCAATGTACACACGAACCACAGCGCGTGACGCGAGAGTGGAGAAATGTCTAGTAGACATTGTCTACTTCTCACGGATGACAGATTACAGAAACAGATGCGGAGTGTTAGGATACTGAAACACACTTGGAGATCCCTTCGGTCCTGTACATCCTTCCGTCTATAGGAAATTCACTTTGAATGAGAATAGTGTGTTTCAGTGAGCAACAATGAGCTCGAGTTTCGGGCCTCGAGGGAGGAACTATGCGGTACTGCGATGGACAGATTTAGAAATAACTGCTTTGATACTTAATTCATCATTAAGTATCATGAAAGTTGTAAACATGGCATGCTAGAGTTTGTAGTAAGTAGAGCTATATAGCACTCTGTACAAGGTAGTCATATCGATACAGCGAAGAAGTCGGGACTAAAGAAAACTGCCCCGGCTCCATGTTGCCCTCAAAGCAATGCCCTGGTGCCTAATGCCAGCGCTCGCACGTCTTTGCTATGGTAGCTGCAGGCATGTTGTATTCAATCCTCCTCATCCAAATGCTCGTTGTTGATTACGCGTCAAGTGAATTACCTCAGGGTGGGTTCGATGGACGGTGATAAAAACCCGTACATTTGTGTAATCTGCCTTTTCAATAACACCGGCCAGTATCCTACCATATCTATCCAAGTTGAATGCTCTCCGTAAGGACAATATACTAATACAGATTATCTGCCGCTGACGATAGAACCCAAGGAGTCGCCTCACTCCTTTAGTATTGCCAATCTAAGCTCGGGAAACTACACCGACTTCATCGCTTCCCTTGATTCCCTCTGCTCCATGAGATTTCACTTTGGTGACTTCAGGGAGTTCGATGTTACCACGGAGTCCAGCAAGGTGACCATATTTGAGGAAGGCAGGGGAATCGTGATGGATGGCCCCTACGGATATTCTTACTAGATGGGGAAAGACGATCTAATTGCTGAATGAGAAGGGTTACATAAGTGATGATGAACGCTTTGCTGGCGAAAGACTCGTCTTCTCGTGTCAGCATTTCATTGTATGATTCGTTCAATAGGGAAGATCCCAACTACTTGTGTTTCAGCTAAAGATCATGACAGTCCAACAACTCTATCCTATTAGGCTTCTCGGAAGACTTTCTACCCCTACTCTGATAAGTCCTACTTGTTACGCCACAGAGCTGCGTCGAGCCCTTGTTGTTACGGTAGCGTCGTTCTTGCCTTTACGGCAACAAGCTGCGGTGAGCTGTATTTGAGACGTACGAGATACAAACGTGCAAGCGGGCGCGAAAATGATGGATTCGTGTAGTTCGCCGTGTGCTCTTGAGCCGACCTTTTTTGTATCTTTTGAGATGTTTAACCTTTTCACTTTTGAACACAACTCAATAACTCTTCATTAGAACATCATCATATCCCCTTCCGGATGTCCGGATTATCAAAATCACATAATTAAATAATAATTGTTTTACTTATATCAGCCGCTACGATGTAAAGCGAACCATCATAAGGCTGTTCAACAGACAAGAATAATAATAATAGTGCAGAATGGTCGTTATTGAATGCTCCAGTCTGGGGACAACTCGGTATCAGCCAAACTGACAGCGGCATCTCCAACGGCATCAACAATACCACTGCCACCACCACCAGCATCACTGGCTGCGGAGCTTGGAATGTTGTCCAACGTTGGAGGATCTATATTCTTAACCCAAGTCCATTTCCCACCGCAGAGATATTCGTCGACGAGCCAAACGCTCCAAGCGATGAGGACACCGCTCATCGTCCAATAGCTCCAGTTATCATCAAAGAGCTTCTTTTTCTTCACAGAATTGTCCTCGGAGTTCACCGGCTTGGCTTTGACAGATTGATCAAGAGATTGGACTGCTTCAGTGTGGTGAGCTAGAGCCGCTGATTGGCGGCCTAGGCTCGATGCCACATAATGAAGTGAGCTGTCGACGTCCTGTGTGAAGTCCGAGAGCTGGTGCGTTGCATTTATATTATGGAGGAGAAGGATAATGGCTACCAAAGTGGCCGAACTGAGAATGTAGGTGTACGACTTTAACAAGTTGATGCTCCGCTGCATGTCATTGAGGGCACCCTGCTCGACGACTCTCGTGTTGCTGCTGCGGTCTTCTTGGAAATCCTCTTGAAATGGTCGTCCACTCGACTCACCACCAGAACCGGTGGTACTCTCCTTGATCTCACCAAGCAGCTCAGTTTGTTCGGCCTTGATCTCCTGTATAGATATCTCAAGTCGCTGTAGAGTCTCCACGTAACGAGCCTCGGCCGTAGCAATATTTTGCACCATAGCGCTCAGCGATTCTAGATTATCGTTCAATCGTTCGAGCTCAACAAAAGTAAGACTGGCCTGCTCTCCAACTTCAGCCGAGATCTCCTTGACGATGTTCTCAACGTTACCATCGATTTCAGCGAGCTTCGAGGAAATGTCAACCATCGGCTGAGCCGGCTGAGCCGTCTGAGTTTCCTTCATATCGTTCACCATCACTTCGATGTCCTTCGCAAGAACCTTCAATTGCTGACGTTCCTCCTGGGCGACGGTCTCGACTATCTCTCGTAGCTTTTCCTCACTCACACCAACACCGTTTGCCCCAATACCACCATCACGAAGAGCAGCGATGATCTCCGGACGAGCCAAGAGTGACTGGACGATCCTGTCAGCGATGTCGCCATTCCCGCGAGCCATCTGGGCGCTCAGTTGTTTGACAACTTGTTCACTCGCCTCGAAATTAGCACGAACCATCGCAGCAGTTTTATCGTCCAATTTTTGACCAATATTGGCGTTGCTCTCGATGATCTTCGGAACGATAGTAGCGGCCACTTTTTGACCGACGCGCTCGACTTCTGTGATGACGTTTGTGGTGGCTCGATCGATAAGAGGAGCCACCCACGGCGGAAGGTGATGTCCCCACATTAAATTGTTCAAGGGAGGAGAGATAAAAGTGACGCTGCAAAAAGTCGGGAAAATTCCAGCCGGTTGAAACGCAAGAATCTTACGTCGCACAATCTAGATACGGACGCTCACAAGAGCCCAATTGACGATACATAGCCCCACTTAAATACAAATCTTGCAATCTTACCCCTCTTTACATTTCCTCAACACACCTTGTCCCAACCCTCATCAGCGTGACTGGTGGTGCTGGTATTGTTTGGACTCACATCCTCGGCGGACTGAGCTTCAGTAGGCTCTGGAGAATCTTCCTTTTCTGCGCACTGTGAAGATTTTCCAAGAATCTTCATACCAATTCTTTCCATATCCTCCCGCGTGGCTCCCATCCAATAAAGAGCTGCTGCCGCGCCAACACCAGCCGAAGCCAGCAGACTGACGACAGTCAAACATGCCGCTCCCAGCCACCACGATCGATTATGTGTCGAAGAAGTACAGTGTGAGCAGGTCCTAGTAGTAGATATGAGGGCGGAGTCACCAATTGCCATTGCGTGGCTTCCCGCGGTGCTGGCCAAAGAGCGGCAAAGTGATTTTGCCATCTGCGTTGCCACGGACTCGGCCTCGATGGTTATTCCAGCAGGGCAGCTCGCCGGCACCTTCACCGTGGCGGACACGTTAGCGGTGAGCTCTCGGATGAGCTGTGATGAAGAGTGAGCGCCATCGACTGGCAGACGGCTCAGAAGGTCGCATTTCCAGGAGCATTCTGGTGAGGAGTATTCCCTAGCGAAGGTTCGAACGATACCATCTGACGTTGGCTTCGAGACCTGGCTGCCCATTTTCGAAAACGGCTGAGATAATACAGATTGAAATGACAACGAAAGGCGGTTAGAGTATCAGGATACGTTATGGAAGTACATTGCGACCTCGGCAGCAGCAGCAACCAGCAGCAGGCGGTGGCTTGGAGTGAACAGCAATTCTTGCGCGTGCGGGACGGCGAAAGATTCTCCTTATTGTTCAACACGTAGTGCTATTAACATTCATCATCTTCACGAGTTCGTCGCTTGGTTCCAGAAAGATATCTTTCAGATTCACGCACCTCAGCCAGACCAACGCTCCGAATCCTTCTCCTTCGCCCGTCGACAATGCGTCTACGGTCAACAACTCTCCGCAGTCCAATTCTTCGCGGTGCGCAATGAGGCGTATCTTCGCATACTGGAGGTAGAAGGAGCTCCGGAACATCCAACAAAGATTCGTCCAGGCAACTTAACCGAGGGCTCTCGGGGACAATGACCTCTGGGGACAGCTCGAGCGGAAGGAAAGATTCGACCAAACAGTCAAAGTCACAATCATCACAATAAGCCTGGCAGCCTAATCGTGGCTGTTTGGTTGGACGACAGTCAGTAGCTTCGACAATAACAGCATTGCTGGGGAAGAAGCTCCGAGGAGTTTCTGACGGAGAAATCGAATAATAGGCTGCTTCCCATATAGAAGGTACCTCCATCAGCACTCCAGGGTTGCTGCTGTTGTTGGGGACTGGTGCCGAATAGAGTCTGAAAGATCTTCGACTGAGACACAATGGAATCGATGGTGGAATCAGTGGTGGCTATAGTAGGGGAGGAGGAGCTGCTGCTGCTGCTGGTAGAGCTTTGGTGAAGAGGAGGAGGCAAGTAACAAGCCATTATTGATAAAACAGACTGATAGTTTATATACCAAAGATTACATGAAACATATAGGACTTCAAGTCAACCTATCTTGCATCTTGCACGGTTAACCTCAAGATCCTCGAGCACAAATCTTAGCCACAGCAACATTGCGCTGCGTTTCACTTCTTGTGTCCGTCTCCTTATATAGTCTTTACCCCTTCATATTTCCTTAAACCTCACAGTTCATTCTACTTCTCATCATCAACCATTCGAAGCTTTCAACAAACACACGACCCTTATCGGTCGTTACATCATTAATCCTTTGGAGGACGTACCTTTGTAGATAGCGCGCGCCATGATAATCGATTTAATATCCGCGAGGTTGAGGTGGTAAGATCAAAAGTAGGTCGGCTTCCGAGCATATTATCTCCTTTTAGGGTTGTTGTTGTTAATCGTTTGCTGATAATGAAGTTTGGGCAATATCTTCAGAACCATCGAGTGATAGCCTGGCGGCCTTACTACATGAATTATCACCGGCTTAAGGCGATTCTGAAAGATATAGTGAATAACAATACCGGCAACGAAAGATTCCTGGAAGAGCTCAAGCTGGATATGGTCCGCGTTGAGGAGTTCTATAAGATGCAGGAAGCCGAAGTCGTTGAGGAGGCCCAGGCGGTGGACCCTGAAGATAAAGACCAGTTCTCGGCATTCGTCCAGAAAGTCCGCGACTTGGAGAATTTTGCGGAGCTGAACTCCGAAGGCCTCAGAAAAATAGCGAAAAAGTACGACAAGTTGGTGATAAGGCCCGGCTTGTTGCATACCATTGAAGAAGGCGGTGGCAGCGGGGCGAGTCTGATGAGAGATATTCTCAAGGAGATTCAGCACTGCACATTCAGCCAGGCCTCGGATCGTTTGGCTGCCGTGTTGGACTATTCAACGTCGAATGAAAAGTCTCGTGGGATGCCATTGGACCTGGATAAGATAGCAGCGACACATAATAGAACAGCAAGTGTGAATGTAGGTGACTTTGTGGAACGATACGCAGCTGAAGAGGAGAAGCCTCGAGAGCACGAGACTAAGGTCAAGACCGTCTTACACTACTTCAAAGCCATAGTGTTCTTCGCCATGGTCTTCGTCGGCTGCCTTGTATGTTGGCTCCTACGGGTCGGTGCGCCCCTTCTTGATGGTTGGTCCTACATATCGGTAGCGGTGACCTGCTCAGCTCTCGCGTTACTCGTTATGCATTATCCTGCTGATGCTGTTATGATGGGCTCGACTTTAGTTCTCACTCTCACTGGTGTCCTCAATAACAAAGAGGCCTGGGATGGCTTCTCCAACGATGTCGTTCTATCTGTGGCAGTACTTCTCATCATTTCAGCTGCAGTTAAAAATACTGGTGTTGTCCAATACGTCTTTATCGATGGCGGTCTCCTCGGCCATCCTAAGAGCCTTCCTATGGCGATGCTCCGTCTCTTCGTCCCTGCTGTCTTGCTTAACATTTGCGTATCCAATACTGCTGTGATGGGAGTCCTCCTGCCCGTCGTCCAGAAATGGTCCAAAGACATCGGGCTTGACCAAGGCCTCTTGCTCATGCCTTTGTCGTATATCCTTCTTATCTCCGGTGTATTCGCCATATTTTCGACTTCGAGCAATCTCATCACCCAGGGTCTCCTCGTCGATGGTGACTTCGAGCCTTTCGAGAACTTCGCCATGGCCCCCATCATTCTTCCGGCAACGGTTGCAGCCTTCGTTTACATGGTCATCGCCGTCCCTATAGTTTTCAAGGATCGGATGCCCAAAGCTCGAGCGCTGGCCAGCGCCAACGGTGCAGGCCACAGACTGCTGCCGACGCAGGAATCTGTGATGAGTTCAAAGAAGTTTGTCGTTTCAGCGCAGATCACCGGCTTGTCTCTGGATGGCAAAACTTTGGCGGATTCTGGTCTCTACGACTTACTGGACTCTCCAGATGACATTGTCGAAATTGAGCGTCTTGGCGAACGGGGGCGAGCGACGCCCGACTTTGTACTTCAGCCGTATGATGTTCTTCACATTTACTGCTCAGCTGACACGGTGTTGAAGCTCCACAATGACGGACGTGTCGGTCTGCTTACTCGAGACTCAGGAGAACTGTCGACTGGGGGCAATTTCGGCGGTAAAGCCCAAAACACCGAGTTGTTCGAGGTTGTGTTGGACGGTCTATGTCCTCTTATTGGCCAGCCGATCGTCAACGCTGATACGCGGAAGCTCTACGGTGGTCAGATAGTGGCAATTCGGCCGCACGATTTACAGCTTGTTCAGAAGGATAACAGACAGGTTGTTGTGTCGAAAAGGCGGATGAAGAATCTGACACCAAGTGCGCCGTCAGCCCACATTCGATCCAGGCCGAGTGCTCGGACCTTCTCGGAGTCGGAGATAGCCCCTATGGCTTTCGGCAGCGTTGGGGCATCAATTCCGGGACGGTCGGTCGCGTACACTCCACTGCCCGAGTCCGAAATGGAACCTGAACAAGAGTCAGTTGTTAGATTGCTCCAATCGGAAATGGACGAAAAGAGTTGGCGGCTTGCAGTGGGCGATGGACTCATCATCGAGGCACCTTCGGGATTTGCAGAGCAGTTTTCCGGCACTGGCCACTTCGCTGTGATCACGCGGCTGAAGTCAGCAGACACTAAGGAGGAGAAGTCCACAGCAGATGCTCGGAAATTGATGTGGATATCTGGTGCGATTGTCCTTGGTATGGTCCTTCTTGTGGCCACCAACACCTTGCCTCTACTTCAAGCTAGTATGACGGCATCATTTCTACTCGTAATATTTGACTGTCTTCCATTAACTAAGGCTATCGCTGCTGTTAACATTCGAACTGTGATGACCATTGTCGGTGCCTTTGGAGTTGGTAAGGCCATGGCCAAGACGCACGTGGCCAAGGTCCTGGCTCAAGCCCTGGTCGGGTTGATGTCTCCATTGGGGGCGATCGGCGTGCTTGGTGCCATCTTTGCGGCTACCTGCTTACTTGGGGTAGTCTTCCACGCCACAGCGGTGGTGGTGCTGCTTTTCCCCGTTTGTGTCTCTGTGGCTCATCAAATGGGTATGCCGGTTCACCAGTGCCTCGGTCCCTTGATGGTCGGTGCTGGTTGCCAGTTCCTAAGTCCAATATCTTATCAAACTAACCTCATGGTTTATGCAGTGGCTGGATATGCCTTTGGTGACTTTGCTAAACTGGGCCTTGGTCTTACCATTGTAGTTGGGATAATAGCTGTCCCGTTGTGCAAGATATGTTTATAAGGAAAGGATGAAGCCAGTATTCTGCATTGTTTATTCCCCGAAAAGGAGTGAGTATCTTCAAAGATATTCTTCATAGTGCGAGAAGTATCTTTAAAGATGTTCTTCATAGTGCGAGAAGTATCTTCAAAGATATTCTTCATAGTGCGAGAAATATCTTTAAAGATATTCTTCATAGTGCGAGGAGTATCTTTTAAGATATTCTTCATAGTGCGAGAAGTATCTTTTAAGATATTCTTCATAGTGCGAGAAGTATCTCTTAAGATATTCTTCATAGTGCGAGAAGTATCTTTAAAGATAATCTTCATAGTGCGAGAAGTATCTTTAAAGATATTCTTCATAGTGCGAGAAGTATCTTTTAAGATATTCTTCTTGATCTGATATAACTGTTGTTGAGGAATGTCATATTTGATGGTGTCTATCATATGTAAACTTGTTTATCGACTTGGGTAATACTCCTGTTGTATAATATCAACCTAATCGCCGCTACTTCACCATTGTCACTCTCGTCGCGTTGTTGTGTATTATCATTCAATCGACTGTTTCATTCTTTATCATTTATGTTGGATGAAGTGTGGCAATAAAAGTAAGGTAGGAGGGATGGAACCGGGGACCTTTTGGATGGGAGGAGGAAGGCCTAACGGTTTGACTATTGTGGTCGGCAGTCTTACTGTTTATCTTTTCTCGGCTTATGGAGGACGTATTTCTCTTCGAGCTTGGATACGGCATACAACTGGCGGCTTCGCTGTTGCTGTTGTATAGAATAGCAACAATGAAGAATATATACGGATTGTCGATCGATACACAAGTTTGCTTCCTGATGGGTAAGCTGGAAAGATATTTTAGAGGTTGACTTTGTACCCTCCTCATGGAACGAGGAAATTGCCCTCCTTGTCGAGTGTGGCGGTGCTAACACTTTCTCGCATAGCCATTCTAAATAAAAGGCATGAAACGGTTGATCGATTTAGTATTCTCACTGGCGGCACGAAGTTGACGTGAAAATAATGCGAAAGCGGAAGTCTGTGTTTGAGTATAGACGGGGCGGACACGGCAAGGCGCCTTGGGAACATTCAGGCGTGGGAAAGCTTAAAATAGGGCTTCCGGAACTCCGCGGAATCTATCCAATATTAAGTGGGGGAAGGCGAGGAGATCGGGCGGATGAAAGCTTCTCTCTCCGAGAACGTAGGTGCCCATACGCATCCAATCCAACTCTTGTATAATAGAAGGATAAGTTAATAATTAATATTCTATGAACCTAACTTCGGGTTAGGGTCGTCTAGGTAGTAGAATGCTGTGATGGTGGAGTAGGTTGTATATGTTAGTTATCAATGATTATGTCATTTAACTTTATAGTGCTGCTGCTGAGTAATGAGGTATCATTACTCCATATGAGTGTGATTACTATATTTACAGTAGTATATTGTACTATTAAGCTTATCCATATTGCTGGGTCCGATGAAATGGTAGTGTTAACAGGTACGTTGTCCCGGTTTGTGTGGATGATGGATACTCGTTTGGTGGAGACATGGTTTTCATATTTCGAGCTGTGGCTCAATTTAGCAGTTCAGATGGCATTGTGTTACTATTGCTACATGTAATATAAGGAAGGTGGAGCATGTATCTTTCTCAAACAATTCCGCCGCTCGACCTTCGCACTATAAAGAAGGCGTTTCCTATAGAGTGCGGTGAGGGAATCTTGGAGGTCAACGGATGCAACCGGATGACAGATGGATGCGGTTGCCGTGAGAGGATATTCCATTGCCATGTGCGCCGGTGCTATTAAAGTGGAAAATATTGTATTCGCAGAAGGATATGTTTTGTGGTTCTTTTTTCTCAACGAGGAATGCATTCCTCGATTCTGAGTAAATCTCTGATGGGACTTCGCAATTTCAGAGGCGGAGATGGTTGATATGATTGCACTGTACGTTGGCCAACACGAAAAAATTGCTCATTAGTGTGTAGCGCAGAGGGGTGATCATTTCAACTTTCCGTTGGGGGCCTCGTTGTTGAACATACCGTAGAGATCGATGGAACCTCCCTATGTATTTTCAAGCATGAGCTTCGGACATCCACCCATGTTCGAATAGTGTTAGTTATTTAGTTACTGGTATACGACAACAATGCATGCCCCACGTTACCTTCGTGCCCCGGTATTAGCAGCAGTTGCATTGTTATTGGCTTTCCTATTCCATCCGGGATATGAATGGTTATCTGGCCAGGTAATACATTGTTTACGTCATTCCGTCCCTTGCTGCACTCTACAGTGTATGTAGCCAACGAATTGATGTCTATCTTGACCGCTATCGGTAAATTGATGTGAACCCTATCCGTAAATTGATATCTTTCTTCTTCAAAGGTAGGCTTCGAAAAGGTATAGTAATCTTAGAGAGTCTTTCTACTCTCCGCGGTAGATGATATCGCGAACTGCGGTGGATGTAATTGACGTGATCTACATTATATCATATTTGTCGTCTTTCTTCGACTGTAGCTTTTATCAGGTATTAGTAGCTTTTACCATGTACATAGAGGCAATGGGACTTTTACCTCAACTTTGGTTAATGAGGAAAATGATGGATGTAATAATATTCAATAACCATTCTCGTCAACTACCCTGCTGTTCCAGATCGAGCCGATCACGTCTCATTACGTGGGGTTGTTGGTGATATCTCGGGCGGTCCGAATGGTCTTTTGGGGAGTGCTTTACATGCAAGTGAGTCATCGAAAGGTCCCTAGTTCGATTCCTGGTCACGGTGTTTCTCTGCCAGGGAGAGCATTTCTTGTGTTTGTTTTTGGCGGATCTCTTCCATACTTTATTTTGCGCCGATTACCTCTACTTGTGGTGCAAGAAATTGAGGTAGTGTTACGGGTGGGTTCAAGTTGACCTAAAGATTCCTTCAGGACCGGAGGTCGTCTTGTCTATGCTCTCTAGGCTGGGGGTGGTTGAACGATCGAGAAAGGGCCTCACCGCAGCTGTCATATAAGTGCCATAGTTTCTTCAGTCGAACGAGGCTATGTGTTATTATTTCATTCAATAGGTCGCAGGTTCAATTCCGCGTGACTTCATTTCAGTTTTTATGATCATTTTTCTATTTCTACTAGCATCAGCGGCAGTTGGCTCCCGGGAGGGTGAAATCCTGGGTGAACTACAGTACAACACTGGCGGCCTTGGTAGTACTTGGATGGTCGTCTTATAGTCAGTTGGGGTAGTGGTACCTTTCCTTTGACTCCGTTCGCTGGCGATATATGGTTGTGGTTTATCTCCACTGGTGATTCAGTTGTTCAATGCAACATATCTTGTGTATTCAGTGTGTATTGTTATATGTTTAAAGCTTGTCACCCCACAAGTTTCAGAACAGAACTCTCAAAATTGGCTGAGAAATAAAATTTGCCTAAGGAAAAAGCACGCTCCTTAATGACCGTATGGCGAGTAAGATTAAGATCAAATATCTCCGTTCTATTAATCTCAATCAACACTTACATTTGAACTGATTTTATTAGTTCCAATAAACTGCACATTTTCAGATCTACTTGTAGTGATTTTTCGGATCTAGGTAGAGTACATTACTACAACTCGGAGGATTCACTAACATCGCAGACGTTCGCTGATCATATAAATAAAGGTCGGATTGAATGCCAAGGGCCTCCTTGATAGGATGTCATCCAGGCGATGTCGTAGTAGTTCGCGGGGTAGCGAGCAGTTGGCCGATAACTGGTAGCAGCTGCGAAGACTTTTGTACTAATGAAGAGCTGGATGGTATACAAATAGAAAGGCTGTATGGGGAGGAGGATGGCACGTGAGACAGAAACCGGTGAATATCTTTGCAGTACGTCACCGTAGTAGTAATGGACGATGCGCTCGAGTATAGTGGGCTACTCGATTAGAACTGAGTACTCAAGCACGTTAAAGTGATTGAGATGCCTAATATTGCTACTCGAATGCGATATCATATTATCGAGTTAGATGGCAACGTTCTGCCGCTGGCTCTGTGATACCCCTGTTGTGGAACTAAGCTGCTGGTGAAAACTGATACACATTTGGTGAAATGATGCGTTCATTGATGACCTTCATCTTTACTTTTCAACGTCGTTCGAAGTAATGACTAATTTACTTCTGCCTCTTCCGCGACTAAAGTGTTTTCGAACCGAGTGGAGGGGAACTGGTTAATGTGGTAATCTAGATAGGAATTAGCATGTCCCGGGCGGTAGGTTCGTGCCGATCTACAGTGACGAGTGCTGGGACAAGCCGAATGCTACAGTGGCAGGCGGGCAGACTTCTCCTCGGTAATCAAAAGGTCCCGGGATCGATTCCTGGCTGGGATGTTTTGGGCAGCTATTGGGCGGTACGAGACACTTTGGAAGGACATCCGAGAGCACGTCAGTGGATTGTTGATTCAACAAGACTGCCGAAATTCATGGCCAGTCGGGGGAACGAGAAGCTGTTTGAATGTAGCACGCTCAACCTCCGTGGCGAATTATCGTCGATGTTAGTGGGGAGCGAGATTTGGTTCACCCCCGAGGGATCGGGAGCCAAAGCCCACGCGGATTCCCATGCACAGGCGACGGCAGCGGTGAGGCTCGGTTGATCGAGACGGCATTGGAGCTGGTGGTGAGGCAGTTTCAATTGTCTGGAAAAAGAACGTGGAAGCTGGCTGAGATGCCAATGTTCCCCCATCCAACATTGCGAGCACACCTATACGACTCGACGCCATTCCGGTGGACGCCGGAGCTTGAGATTACACTAGGGCAAGGAGATGGCATTTTCATTCCGCCAGGTATGACCGGAAAACTGAAATCTACAGTCGAAAGCCCTTTCTCAATTACAATACTTGTATAAGTAGATGCTGATTAGGTATAATCCACGAGACAGGTCGAAGCCCTGATGCTTTGGTGGGTTGTGTGGCATCGCTGACGGTCCAGTTTGACAATCCAATGCCATGGGGATATTATAGACGTAGAATGGCAGCTATTAGGAAGGCAGGCGACGGTCGAAATATGTGGAGACTTATGGTGGATCTGGTGAGGTCGGTGGTGGTGGTACGCAATCAGTGTGTAGTGTTTTAGGCATCGGGAGGGCAGTTGGCACCATCGATGAAGAACTTTCCCTTCATAGCGTCGTCCGGGTAAAATAGTCTAATGGTATTATTGGTGTTCATCAAGCCTAAGGTCGTGGGTTCGATCCATGCAGATGTCTTTTTAGAGTCTTCTACAACGTCACAGTTCCCTCAAACTTCGCCAAGCAACTTCCTGCTCTCCTAGCCACCGGCCCTGGACCATTCACCACTGCTTGGACCAAAGACTCCATCGCATTCGGCGTCGACCCGTATAGTCTATTCCACGACAGAGGTAGCCGAAATCTCCACCGTCCTGCCGGCCACGTCGAAATATGTGCAAGGGCTCCTTTACGTGTGTTGCTGAGAAAAGGGAATCCGGGGGAATGTGACACGCCCGTTTTGTGAGCATGTCTTAATATTGAAGAATGTATTCTGTGACGGGCGCGAATTCGGAGGGGCTCTCATCGAGGGCTTCGTATATTCTGGTATGTAGATGGTGACGGGGTGGTGACACGTGAAGAGATCGAAGAGACCTTCTTGGAGTGGCATGCTATGGAGATGGATGTTTTAATTGAAACACCGCCAGTGGCCAGATCGTTGCATTATTTCCCTCGGTGAGTTTATCAACCAGTTCTTGCGACGACCAGGTCACCGAAAAGTGATTCTCGGGGATTGAAAAGAAGTGTTGTTTGGAAAATGCTCTTGACTCTCCTAATATTAAGATACCCTCTCACCGATAGAATAGACGAGTTCGAGGCTGAGATGTTTAATAACTATCTGAAGAGAAAGCGAAGCGATGAGCTTTGAGCATGATGGGTGTTATGAGACAGTGTGTCGAGTTCTGAAGTCGGGAGGGTCTGTAATGATTGAAATCGGTAACGTGAGATTTCACCTGAATGCCAACCTTGGGAGCATCCCCGCCAATGGGCAGCCATAGGAACCTTCGCCTAGTGAAAGAACTTGCCTTCCGAAAGATACATGGGCAAAGAAAAGAGCTCGGGCAGCACTGTCATCACCGGAAACTATAAATGATGAAGAAACAATCAAATATCACATCCCGACAAGTCGGGTACTGTCGGCGTTGATCGACAGCAGCAACAAGCTATAATAATTACATTGATACCTGCTAAGATGGTCACGAGTATTATAAGGATAATACGATATATGGTAGATATGAGGCAACACATCTAAGCTAGAAGGTAGTCCAAATCCCTTAATGGTAATGGACGAAGTTATAGGCTACTGCGAATGATATTGATGTACATGTTAAATGAATACCCCCGAAAGTCCACCCAATAGCCCATTTAGGATTTAAAACCCAACATTTGACGAGCCACTTCTGAGGCTTTCGATTTCGTTCCTGCAGTTGCTCATCATCATCATTGCCGTCGTAGTTGTATACCAGAAATGAGTGCGCAATGTGAAACTTAATCGAAGAGATCGAAGCCCATATCCTCATCTTCCTCTTCCTCCTCCTCAACAGGGGCAGCGGCCTTCTCCTCAGCAGCAGCAGGGGCAGCACCGGCAGCGGCACCTAAACAGGGGGAAGCTTCACTAAATAACATTTAATATATCTCTCAGTATTAGCATGGAAAAAGTCCTCAAAATTATTAGGACGAAATGAGATGATTTCATCATTGAGAAGTTGATATATAATAGGTCAGAATTAGCATGGTAATTGGTCCGCAGCTTGAATTGCTAGGACGGGGGCATTTCTTCTTTCATCACTCCCATCATAAATAATAAAGTGCAGGATATCTTCTTACCAGCAGCGGCGGGTGCGGCACCAGCACAGGCGGAGAGCTTCTCCTTGCCCTCCTTGATGACGGCAGCGATGTCCTTGCCTTCGAGCTGGCTGACAAGGGACTTGATCTGCTCCTCATCAACGGGGGCATTCACGGACTCGAGAATCTTCTTGACCTGAAGTGTCATAGATACAGCATGGCACGGAAGTTGAGCTATTTTGCATCTTGCAAGGTTAACCTCAAGATACCAATCCCAAAAAAGCAGCGTATATATTACATCGGCCTCACTGGGAGACTCCTGGCCGGCCACATAGGCCATGCAGTAGGCGGCAGCAACCTTAAGAGACATTTTCTAGGGAACGAACCTCAGCAGGTGAAAATGAGGGATGGATCACAGAGCGCGGCGAGTTGATCGATTTCAACGAAATTAGCTATGGCGCATCTAACTTGATTTAAATAAAGCTCTCATCCGAGACAACGTGATTATAAAAAACTGTATTCAGAAAATATACACCTTCCTTTAAAGGCGCACTACCACTTGTTAGCTTGTCAACTTGAGGCGATAAAAAGGGAACACCAAGAACAAGGTAAACTAGTATTATTTATATAGCAATGGAACAGTCCTCAATATGACTATCAGTTGAACGTTCCCTAAAAAGGCCATAAGTCCACATACTTGTATTTACTACGAGATACAGCTCCGTCAGTGAACCTTGAACACTGTCAGCTTTTTACCACGACTTTATTCGTGGGAGCGGTAGTCTACTTGCAAGACCCTTCCAGTGGGGTTTATTGAGAAGTTGAACGATATCTGCGACTTGTATTGTTCGCATACCTTAACTTCTGTATAGAAAAAACATACTTAACAAAAAGCTACTAAGGACATCCCGACCTTAACAGAGTCCTTCTTAGCACACCAGGCTACCAACAGGGATGCATTGTTGCCCTTGTATTGATAGTGGTCGTATAAAGTAATACGTCACCAATAGAAACGTCATCTGTTGTTGGTGGAGATAGAATTGATTTAACCCCATTATGAACGTTGGTAATATAGGTTTTAATACCTACTGATATATGAGCCTTTATCGGGATGCTCAACTTTTTACGAGTGGCTGAGCCCGCAGCTACTCTCCTTCACTGTCTGTTGTCCGAGAAAAAATATTATATTTAATATCATAGTTTGATACTACTAATAAAGACTATTATATCTCGAACTGTATTATAAATTCACTGACAGATGGTAGTATATTAATCAATTAATATAGATAAACCTGTTATTACAATCTAGTTGATCTCGATGAAGCTCGCGGTCGGTTTTCAAAAGCTTTGATGCGTTCCGATAGATCAGTTTTTGTCATTATGCTCCTATGGTGCCTCGTAGGGCTGCTGTTATCGGCGACATACGTGAACGGTCGGATAGATGTAGATATCGAACAGGATGACAATATACCATTCAGTACAGATGGAGGAGAAGTCTCGACAGAATTCAAATCGGATGTTGGTAGTAAAGGAAAGAGATAATGCTCGCTAGTATCCCTACTACTCATTCGTACAGCTGTCGAGAGTGCGTTAGTTTGCCTGGGCACCAATAGTGCCCAAGTTCCCATAAAAGTATTCGCGCAACACTAACTTTAAGCCACGGGGACCTGTATCATTTTAGGGGTATTGCGATATCTTTCAACGCATCATATCTCGCCGAAAAACACTGCCCAAGCCAGTATCTTCGGCGGGCTGCATTCACTGGTTATATCACCTGATGGTCGTGATTTGATATCAATAGGGAGAATGCGGTACGCTGGGATGATGGTGGTTTTCATACCAGTCATATCTTACAAGATACTTCGTGGAGCTCAGCACGCACCAACGGCTGGACAATCCAGGCAAGTTGAGAATCGAGCGAGTCAGCCTATATGATATGAAATATACGAACGGCTCCTCTATGGCAGGAAACACCACCGGTTGGGGTAGGTCTATTACTGATTACTGACTATTACTGCTATTAGGGTCGATTATATTACTGATTAATATTATTACTGCTTTACTGAGGGTCATAGTATTATTATATATTGTATCTCCCGACTTCATCAACTGTTCTTGAGAGGTGCTATCGTAGGACATCAGACTCATCAGTTCTGCGATTTATAATTTATCAACTTCCGTGGGGTTACTGTTTTATTATACTATACAATTATAAATACTTTATATCGTATCTTTTATTAGATATTATTTTCAATTGACAGGCTGTATATTAACAAAGTGCTGCTGTTATACCCAGTGTACAATAGCACGAAGAATATAATAGGTTCTAAGATTGAATGTCTAGTATATAACTATATACCACAATTAAGCAACACCGTGAATCACTGCCATGCCCCTCGGACTGGGTAATTCCGGATGGCTTCGTGTGGCTTAATGATTGAGCCATACAAAGCCATCGGGCTGATCCATGATTGAGCTCAATCGCCTAAAGATATCACATGATTGTCATTAATACAATTATGTACCACACCACGCTGCTTCCTATCTCTCATTAACTTTGATCTTCATCGATAATCTTCTTTCAGATTCACCAGGAGGTCTGGCGGTTTTGAGCGATAAGGCCGAATCGGCCTTTTTAGTGGCATATAACAAATACCTTCTGAAGTAGGCTCGGGCTCTGTATGCCGCTCATCGGAGCAACGATTTAGATAATGGTTCGCACTTTCTGTCTCAAAATTAGGGTCGTCCCGCGGATGCAAAATCTCTGTAAGGCCGGTCCCTCTGTGCCGGTTGGCACTCCCGTCTAGGAGAGCTCTGCGTAGCTGCTTGAACCGCGCTAAATCACATGACCGGGTTTGATACACGAGTTCGGCCTTCGTTTAAGAACTATCAATAGCAGAGCAGTGTCACGCTGCCAACGTGTGAATGATTCCTGGGGGGAAAGGCACCTCCGGAAGGGCTGCTATGAGCTACAGTTGATAATCAGCGCGAAGAGACAACAGAAAGCACTTCCATGGCGTGCTGAGGATATTTCGGCTTCCTTAGATTTCCTAACGGTCTCGACTCCACCAAAAGCGAAATGATCGAAACTGGCAGGGCAGGAGAATGCCCTACAGGCGGACCCCCGCAAGGTCTGCACGTGACTGGTAGCGTCTAGACCGACCTAAGCCCAGCACGCCTCGATGTCCAGACGAAAAGTCCGAAGAATTGCTTGTTTTTTGCGATCCACCGAACGCTGCTGCGCCGTCCTTCGATATCTACCTCATGAACTTGGTAAATAAAGAGTTCAAGGCCTTCCAAATGGAGGTTCGTGTTGTCAGCTTCGTACCGGTTTCATCGTTCTTTTTCAGAGGGATCGTGACTACAGAGTTGTTGATATAGCTCGACTCCCGAATGGCGACTTCCTTGTGCTCAGCCGAATGTGAGTTGGTATGCTACCATTTCCGCGGCGGTCCTAATTTTCGCAATACAGACTGGTCAAAAAATTGTCCAGCGCAGATCTCCACGAGTTATGGATCGAATATAAGAATGACTTATATTGTCAAATATTTGCCTCCCTCCCGGTGGAGTGGAGTGTCGAGGGTTGCAGCATTGGAGAGTTCATTGTTAGCTTTTTGGTCATGTGGTGGCTTTTTAAATTGGGAGTAGGATTAGAAGGAGAGATAAGAGATCCCCTCTTGATAAGAGGGGATCTCTCTGAGGATGTTATCAAAACTGGTATTAGATATTTACTCTCAGTGTTTGTAGCGCCGCATTGTTGAATATCTTTTATATATAGATATTTACTCTCAGTGTTTGTAGCGCCGCATTGTTGAATATTTTTTATATATGATAGATACTAACAGATCGACTGGCCAATAGACTTTTAACGCTGTGTAATACGGTCGTCGGGCGAACACTTAGTATTTTACGCGTGTCACTTCCACCTCGTGAAGTAGTTATCTACAGTAATCATTACTGTAATCATTACTAAGTATTACTGAGTAGTATTCAGTAATTATTACTATATTAGTTAAGCATTACTGAGTAATACAAACGGAGGGTTGCTCTCGAGAAGTGTTACCAGAATCCCCAGGCATGTGAAAGGCGCGGCCAATTCGAATGTTTGTCATCAATCTTACTCTTGTAGGGAACCGCCCAGAACCGGAGCGATTACGATAGATCACATCTCGCAGTCTGATATAGCAGCAGCAGGCTCATCGAAGCCAACGATACTTGGACATAGAAGAATAGCCAAGTTGAGCAGCAATGATGGGTAGGCGAGGGGGAGGAGGTCGTCTGGATTGCAGCGTCATCATTGGGATGGATGATACCGTGATAACAGAACACTATATGTTGGTATGCCAACACAGAGCCAGTGTGCTTTTGATTTGATTGTTAGACAAACCAATACTAGAGTTGTTTGAACTCACTGATTCTTCAACTTCATCCATCCTCTTCGAATTGGGCCAATCGCTTCAACACAATACTCCAAAGAAAAGTTAGTTAGGCGTCTGCACGCATGCACACATTCCTAGGTGATATCCATTTCACTTTCCTCAAAGCCTACAAAGTCCGCATTGTGTGGGATCGCACTTTATTGTACTACACCTCAGTTCGTATCACTCCCCTACGGTAGCACGCGCTAGGTTACAATCTACGGGCAAGTGCACCATCATAGTGACTGTACAAACCTGGTAATTGGAGAACGACAGATGAGATGTCTGTGAGAGCAGGAAGTCGTATGGTCTCCTAGAAATAGGAGGTTCTTATGGGATCAATAAGTGCTGCTAATGCCGATGAGATTCCGTGCGAATTTTAATAGTAAATTGTTTCTCAACGAAAATTAGCCATCAAATGGCCCGTTCCTTCTGGTCGGCCAAACGTCTGTAGATCCGAGCCTCATTAGCTCCCTGCGAACTAAACAGTACCTACGACTTAGTTTAACTCCCCTGTTTCATTCCCAAAATGTTTTAAATAGATTATGTTTTCAGATATAAGATTGATGGGATGAGCGGCATTGCCGCTTTGGAAGACCCGACAACTCACCGCATCTTTATATACACTCTCAGCGACAACAGTCTTGATGCTGCGGTGAGGTATGGCTACATGTGTCAGTGATATGTCTGCTTCAGCTGTCTGGGACTGTCCTTTGGGTATTTGAATGGCAACCTTCCTCCGAAAAAGGCATCGGGCAATTTTCACTTACCGTAAGTTACTCAATCAATTCAATGTGATACTTTTCCCAGATACTAACGTTTTTCGTCTGTGGCATTCTGATCGCTATCGTCTGGTATAGATGTTGTCGGAGAGCTCAGATACCTCCCTCTCTACGTAACGTGTAGATGCCGATCGTTCTTGCCTGTCATATCTTTCAGAGCGTCTTCGTGGAGCGTCGGGTCGAAGAATTCTCGGACGTAGGAGTGCTGCGGCGGAGTACTACCGAGGAGAGTTCTCCTCGAGCGATGATGATGACAACGAGGTCGAGCTTGCGACTGTCCCGATCCGTCGAACGCGAGAGTGACTTACCGCCATTCCATTTCCACGGCTTCCGCTGTGTGCAACACTTACTGGTCTGTATTTTATGACGCGGTGTTTTGTCGAGTTTCCTAGTTCTAGGAGATTAGGGCTTCGGTTCAATGGTATGTTGGGGACTTGGTCCTCGTCGAGGAGCTTCCAGTTCGGCATTCCTTTTTGTCGGTCAAGGTGCAAGCTGGCTGCTGCATCCACGGTAGGCGAAAGCGTGGTTTTTCTGCATGTGACCAACGCCACTTCGAAAGGGGTAAGGAAACTAATGCTCTTTTATATAGCGCATACTTGTGGCGCACATATTGTTATTAATATCCTTAAGTGTGCAGGCCACTAAAATATACAGTACTTTCTTATATTTCGGGTTCCTATTCACCCCCGAAAAATCGAATCATATACACTGTATAGTAGTACGATTGCCCAACAGTTGAAAGCATCAGTCGCCCTCCGCACAATTCGCACAACACTTCCCTTCCACACCGCCGGGTCATCTAGCCTTATAGAAATGGGTTTCTTTGAGATCTCAAAGTGTTCTTAATGCAGAGGAGATATACTAGGAATTTTGGTAGGGAATATGGTCTCTAGAATGCCAAAAGAAAACATGACAAGGCTACCCATCCCATCTGGGTAGCCTCGCATCTACTGCTCGTCTATGTCCTCCCGTTCCCCACTGTGATGAAAATAGGTACTTCATCACAGTACAACAGCAGTCACATCTTGCCTCCTCGTTACGAGGAGGCACGGCTCGGTTCCATCACGGGCGTCTTTTTTTCGCCTTGGTAGAGTCCGACTCATTTATGATGATTATCTCGCAATAGGTGAAATAGATTGATTAGATCGATTGCATACAGCTTGAAATATTCCTACGAACTCGCTTCTTCCCAGTGGAAATTGAAGTATGTTATCGAACCATCTTCCCTTCTATCAGATATCCACCCTTCCTCGACCAGTAGGCGCGGTCGCATCAGATCGGCTGAGATCTGAGGAGATCCTCGAGTCCAGAAGTGCACGAATTAAGAACAGGTGAAGGAGCTGCCGAACATATCAGTTGACGGCGGTCCTCAATCTCTATCAAGTTTACCATAATTCCCGGATTCCGCATTGTCCATTCAGTGTGATACTTCGACGGTCAAGAGATGTTCCTTAGGGACACTCCTCACCGAAGAATCATCATCCAAAGCGACGAGGCCAAGCAGGAAACGCGTCGAGCGATCGCCAAGGTTTTGAAAGTAAACCAGCCGAAGATCGGTTCAATAATAGAAAGTCAGATGTGAAATAGTTCAAATGAGTTATTAAGTGTATTCCTCTTGGGAACATCTCATCCGCGGCACTCGGGTTCGATCCCGGCGCCCGACGATTTTCTATATTTCTCAGCAAATCGAGGGGCCCTATCCATCATTTCCTCGCGGGTTGAAGTTGAGTGCGATCGTGTCAGTAATGCATGAGATGAACCAGTTGGAGCAGCAGAGCGAGCATCGCCGACGAGACACTGGCGAGAAACGCATTCCATATAAGATGTATTTTCATGACATTTGGTGACGTCATTCCTTCTTGTTTCTGATCAACTATACGTTGAGTTCTCAAAGTGTACTCTTTAGTTTGAGCCTTCAATGCCAGCATCAAATGATGCCCACAAGTGCACCCGAATCTTGCTCCTTATTGAGGCGATCGTAGCTACCGTATTATTGGTACGAACCTCCTCTTTACGATTGGTACCCTATTTCCATATCAGATTCTGGGTTTTGTTCTTATCGCCGCACCCATTCTAATTCTGGCCCTTATAACATCCCTGTGTGCGGCTGCTGGCTGCCTCTGCAATCCGCGCGGTATGAACCGTAACGCAGAAAGTGGAGGAGCGGATGTCGGCGGTACGCCCGACTGCCCAGACGAATTCCCCTTGTATTTGTCCTTCAGTGATTACCGTACCATCCCCTACACCACTACGTGATAGTCTAGGTCTTACTCTAGGGGAGCGCAATAGGGTAAGCTCTCGGCACCGGGGATGTGAATGTGTTTTGTCAGTTGCTGCTCGACACGACAAGTCCACCCCAAGCCATGCAGATTCTTGTGAAGCGAAGGGCGATCGACGAAAGTTCGCGTGGGAAGCCATCAATGCAGATTGAGAATGACAGCTGTTCGATATGCCTTTTACCTTATCTTGAGGGCGATTCTTTCGGGCGTCAGTTGCCATGCGGCCACATATTCCATGTAGCATGCATCGACAGTTGGGCCGACAAACAGGCGGTGTGCCCGCTGTGTCGGGAGAGTTTCTCGAAAGGATTTGATACGAAGGGAACGATTTTTCAAGCAGCAAATTGATGAAGCCATTTTGGTACCACACGAGCGTATCTCATATCAGCGGTATTGAGTTAAAAGTCATACCGACACATACTAAGGCCGCTTCCCTTGTGGACGAGTTCTGGAATGAGGACCGTTCCAAATCATTAGCCGTCACTATCAAATCCGCTTGTAAAATTCGTGGCAATAATAGACTAGCGAGGAGTATCGCTAGCCTACCTTTCGTACGACCCAGGTTCGATCCCTCCGGCCGTCGAAGTTCGTCGTAAGAATATTGTCAGTACCATAATAGCGTTATGCTACATAATGTTGAATGAGGGAACCAGTGTGTCCCTTAATCAAACAAGCCCCAGTATGATTATCTTCCGTCTTGCTTGACTACTGGGTTAACACAATAAACATTCAACGGAAGAGACAGGGTTGTTACGTAGAAAGCGACATCACGACGCTTATGGTTAACGTTGAGGAACAGCGGCAATTGGCTATTATTTATACAGCGGCACCTGCTCCAGCGGCCTCCTCCTCATCAAGCAGTGGGCTGCGAGCTGATTTCAACCTGAAAAATAAAACGTCTTATACTTTATTGCGGATAACAATCAATTTACATGTCCTCCTTTTCGCGTCTGTCCAAAGCCTCCTGAGCACACTTATTGAAGTCACATCGGTAAAGGATCAAACCGTAACTGAAGGGCAGTGATGAACACTGTGAGCGATATGACTTACGCAGTGCAAGTGACGGCCATACCGATAACAGATGCCCACCAGATACCAGCAACTCCCATGGCAGGGAGAGCACCCCAGCCAAAGGCAAATACGTAACTGAACGATAAAGATGAAAACAGTGACCTGAGGATCGGCTTACCCAAGAGGAAGGCGAATCAGAAGCATGGCCAGCAGCTTGTATGTCGAGGCGCGACCCTAAGGAGTGAGTGAGAAGTAGATGGAGATGCGGTGACCAACCTGGAGTGCGCAGCCACGGAGGACGCCCTCCTGGCAGGCTTGCATGGCATCGAAGATACAGAAGACGGAGACAGCCAAAAGAGCAGGGCAAAGGATGTTGAGAACCTGCTTCGACATAAGATTCTTCTCAACCGTTGATGCATAAGCTCACCGCAGGGTCTCTAGTGTAGAGGTATGCAACATAGTAACGGAATTTGCACATAAGGAGGGCCACGCAAATAAAGCAGATCAAAGTGCCACGAACAATCTTCCGGTTGAAGAGATGGGCGGATTTAACATCACCGGCACCGAGGGAGTTACCTTACAAGCAGATAAGTGCAGGCAAAGCAGCGGACAAAACCTACCAACGAGAGCACTAGCACTCTGACTGATACCGCATGGTCCCATATAGATAATGGAGACGATGTTGGAGGCTGCAACGTGAGCGGCGAGAGCCATGGGACCGACCCAACCGGCAAAGACGGACTAAATAGGAGGAATAGAAAGCTATCGGGTAACCCTAAATCTGCTGCCCACCTGAACCTCATAGGCCCACCATTCGCTCCACATCAACAAGGCAGATGGGATGGCTAATGCCACGAATTCCCAAAGGTTATGAAGACTCTCAGGAGTCCAACCATGGGCATGGGTCTCGGGGTGGAGAACAGCCTGCCAGTCAGGAGTCTTCGTGGAAAGGAAGGGACGACAGACTCACCGCGTAGAGCTCCAACAGGATGAAACGGCCCCATTGAGTGCAGGTCATTGCAATACCAACACCGTAAGCACCGAAATGGAACCTGAAGTTGATAAATGCCTCACCGAGAGAAAACAACAAGACAGATAGTTCCAATTGTCAAGTTTTGAAGCACAACAACTGCCTAGCAGGCTCACCTCGCGTCATGCATAACTTTAACGCCACAGTATGTCGGCGGTCAGACAGTTTGAGGCGCCTACTTACTTGAATAGGAAAAGCCAACAGAAGAGGGCATGTCCACAACCGGTGATGGCATTGACGTAAAGAGGTGCCTCGGGCAATCTGTGAGACCTAAGCTCATACCGACTTTTCCACAACAATTTCGCGAATATGGCTACCTCAGGAAACTGCACATAGCGTTGTACATGAAGAAGGGCCAGAGTCCCCAGTTCATACCGCGAACGTAGCTGACAGAACGCCGAATTGAAAATAGCGAGATTCCCATAGACCTACTCCGCGGCGAGCTTCGAGGTGAGGGGGTCCTGGTTCATCCATAGAAGGATGGGCTCAGTGTAGAACCTGAAAGGTTGGTTATTCTGTGGCGCAGCGGTCAGGAACTTACATGATGATAAAGCAAGGAACGGAAGCGATGGTACCGACGATACGAGCTCGGTTGAAGTAGATGAGACCAAGACGAGGGTTACCGGCACCGACTGCCTGGCTGACAAGAGTATCGAGCACCTGAATAAGTCAGAGGGAATCGAACCTGGGTGTATAGAGATATAACAGAGTTTTAACTACTAAACCATATTGGCGGTACTTACAGACATAAGGCCAACACCAATACTAAATCCGAAGACGTTTTGAATGACGGAGCCAAGACCAATCGCACCAAGCATATTGGAGTCATTGGTGGCCGAAACAAAGAAGATAGTAATAACGAAGATAGAGTACCTGTGTGGTAGTACAATACTTCTATCAGTGATACGTACATGACTAGGAAACTGATCATGTTGGGAACGGCCAGCTGCATTATCTGTACAAAAGGCGATTTCTTGCTCGCCTTCTCGAGGCGACTTTCACCGTTGGAGGCCATAAGAACAGATTCTCTGGTCTAATCTAGAAAATAGTATCTTCAGCTTCACCGTGCAAGATGCGAAATAACTCGGAGCGTGACCCTTAGATTTATTTCCCAGATCCCTAACCGCCCATCATAGCGCTACTTATGTCGCTTATGTGAGAATCGCCTCTCAAATCAACTGCGACACTGCAAAGAACCACATCCTTTATATGAGGGTAAATTCTCAGTAGAAGGCAAGTAGGTCCGAGGAGGGCCAAACCCCCCACTACTGATTTATTCGGAGTACACAATAGAACACTACTGATATATACCAATGTGTCACTGATGGCCACTATTGATCCCCCAATAGTGCTAAGTTCCTCCTTCTTCGGCTTTTCTCCCTTTTCAAAAGTGAAAATTTCGATAGATCGCGATGGCGCGCGCTTTCAACAAAAAAAGTTAACAGGCGTCGTTGCTCGCGTCACACCAAAAAGGCTTGTAGGAGGAGGGCTTACTTCGAGATGCGGTCATTCTTGCCACAGAGAATATAATGTAGAGCTTCTCTAATATCTAGTAAACGGCGGGAAGATAGGCAGCCTATCATAGACTATATTATAGCCTATCTTTTGGCCACCGATCATCCCAGTCGTTAGTAATGCTAACTGTCTCGCCCGTTATCGAATTCAATTCCCCGATCTTTGCAAGCGGCTTGGTTAGTGGGGGATATCGGCACTAACTGCCGGAGACGTGTACTGTGTGGAGCTCAATCGTTCTACACTGGAACTTCCAGTCCGCTACTAACAACAATTCTGGCCCTGTAGAGTTGTGAAGGTTATTCCGTAGAGTACACTCCTGCTTCTCGTGAAGCGATGGCGTTACACCCTCTAACGACTACTCACAATCTAACAGTACGATTCCTACTACCAAGACTCAAACGCGACAACGCTCATAAACCCTTACGTCTCCTTACAAGGACAGAGATGCTACAACGTGTGTAGACACCAAAATATCCAAAAGGATCTCTACGCGGTACAGCATAGTAATGCAAAGACAGCAGTACTTGGTACCGACTCGATGAAAAAGGCATTACTGCATTACAAAAAGGCATTACTGGTAAGCAGACTACATATCGGTAAATGATCGGATTATTAATGCATTATCTCGATGATTGAAAAAAGCTGACGACATGAAAAAGATTCCAGCACCGAGCCTAGGACGCAAAGATTAACTTATTGTTCATTTGTAGGGTCACAGGATGGTACTGATAATGACGCGGTTTGCAAATAACCCCCAATAGAGGTAGTTCCAGAAACAAGAGAGCATTTCATGGAACTCGATAACTTGTAACCTTCAGCACATAATGGCTCACAGACGCGATCAGAGATCGTGGTCAACTCAGTCTTTCCGGCACATCTCCAAGATAACCAATCCTCTTCTGTTAAATAGTCGTTATCATCCGCACTATACACCTTGATTGCATCATCACCTGAAGCAGTTGTAGCCATACCGGCGGTTTCGAGCTCATCAAGTGAGAGGCGACC
>JAAPAO010000042.1:0-18574 GCA_013115145.1 Perkinsus chesapeaki
GAGAGGAATGTAAATGTCATTATTTTTCTCTCCCTTCTCCATTCGGTTGAATGGTTTACGGACCGTAAAAAAAGTACTCTAAATTGCTAGCTACGGCCGGTTGGACGTCAAAGCGAGGAACAGTCCACTATTAGCAACCCACGACCAATAATATGGCGTAGACTTATGAGGAGTACGCGAGCCGCAGGCGCGCGAAATTCTGTTGGCCGCAGCGAAAAACGTCTCGTGAATGCCACATGAAGCACCGTTGGTGAACCCTGGTGGATAATGGTAAGCCCCCGGCCCGGGGGCCCCGGGGGTGGCTTCAAAATAAGCCGCGGGAAACCAACCTCCCTGCCACGCGCGTCGCCCGTTCGTACTGGCAGGAGCATGGCGCGCACAGTGTGCGCCGCACACCAACGTCTTTGTCTGCAACAGTACCCTACAGTTTTATCATTGCGTATTGTTGTACAACTGAGAACAATCCTACATAGAGCAGGCATTCGGGAATGCAATGTTTGGTAGGACTGGAGCAAGTGGCCAATCTAGCCTTCTCACCGACTATCACTTTCCACAGTTTTATCACACTCACCGTGAGTGTGATAAAACTGTGGAAAGTGATAGTGAGTGACTCACGTGACGTGGCTCACGTCCGTTTTCATACTCATCGTGCACCTGGCGCGCTGCGCCGCCTGTAGAACTCCACATGTGTGCACTGCTATTTACCCTTTCGAGTATAATTCTAAGCATCAAGTGAGCCTCATATTCCACAGATTTACATTTAAAATGTTTATTTCTACGTTACGCTTTATCATCTACTTGGAGGTATTTAATATTATTGCTCTCGGTACGAGCCCCCTCCCATTATTCGATCATGAGAGCACTCCTGCTACCCGTGTACTCAACAAGCAGTCTAACTGCGACATGTGCGAATTCTGCACCAGTGGAGGTGCGATTGTCGTAGCGGCGGTTTGTCTTGCACATATGGCTAGATGTAGCACAAAAGGTAAAGTATGTGGGAAGTGCTGCTAGTACCCGGTATAATGCCTAGCATAGTCGGTAAGATATTACCAGCTTATCCAGCCAAGGTTGCTTTGTCCTCTTAGCATCGCCCAGTGCACAAGACTTCACTGACAGCCAGGTCTGCCGGTTCTCCTTAGCGATGAGGAACCTCATGTACGGAATCTCTTCATTCTCATGCTCGGAGTTACAATAGATTATTGCAAATAGTCATTGGAAATCCAACTTTTTTATCGGATTATTCTCGAGACTTCAAGGGTATTGCGTTGACAGGGTGTTTGAAAGCGGTATCGGATTTTGCGGAAACTTTCCGCAGATAGAAATTTCCGTGTTTGAAGCCATTATCGAACTTACCTGTTACGGTGTATCAGATATTGGGGTTCTGACGTTAGATCAATTTTCTGCTAAAATTAAAGAGGGAAGGTAGCTTGCTCTACGGAGTGGGCCTGGAGTCTCTTTTCGATAAAATAATTCCCACCTCGGCGCTCCCCAAGAGTCCCGGGTCTCCAAAATTTGAGCTCCAAGCTGATAGAGTCCGTTTCGTACGGAGCGAGTCGTAGCGACGGAGCGTTATGATACACCATCGGCTCGATGGCATCTCTGGCCATAATCCCTGAGTGCACTTATCTGTGATGAATGTTCTCCCTGACTGCTGATTGAAGACTTTAATGTCGTAATAGCGCGGAGACCAGTCTCCTCTTTCCATGTCCACGTGACTGATAGGCGACTGTCTACGCCAAACTTTCGCTTTTAAACATAGTAGTGTAACACAACTTGTGTTGGAAGAGTGTTCACCCTCGCTGTGCAATACCTGTCCCTTCGCAGTACTCCTATTTAGGTTGTTACATTCTCTGGAGATCTACCTGGACCAGGTAACCTGGTAGACCTCCAGGGAATGGTAGACTTTACTATTTTCATGTGACGTGGATACGGGATTTAGATCAGGGGCTTATTTCAAAAGTCTCTTAAAAGAAGCATTCGTAAGCTTCTTAATGGTGAAACGGTCAGATTTAGTTCCAGTATGTGCATAATGCATGCCAGGCTGGCAGTCCACGGATGAACGAGACTAGTTTTGGGGGACAGTTTCCTAGCTGGAGCATGAAGGCTGAATAGCCAAGACCACTTTCTTCTGGCTGGTGACTACTGCTACCAGTTCATGGTCGATCAGCAAAAATGAAAAACCTCCTAGGGCGTCCGAAGCCACGAAGCTTACGTACAATATCAGAGCTGCTGTCGGTCAAAAGTGACAGCCGGGACGGGCTGGAATCCAGCGAAGTCTTCAAAGGCGTTTCGCTGAGCCTTTTCTGGAGCGTCATGTCAACCTTCTTAATCAGAGCTCTGTGATTTGCCTTCTCTCGTCGGGATAGAAATCGGAGCGTAATAGTTATGATAATTGCTAACGTCGCAACCAACAGCCAGATGCTTTCTTGGTCATTCGCGCATTCCGGAGATGTTTCTGTTCGAAGGCGCCAAACTTCATTCTGTGTTGCTTCAAACCTGCCCTTCCAGTATTCAACTTCGTCGTGTGCTGCTCTGCACAATCCCAGTATGTCTGCTATCGATGATGAATACATGGCGAGGTTATTCGTAACAGTTCAACTGAAAGCTTACAAGTCGAGTCGGAGCTGTGTGCAGCAAGTTCAATTGCAGTCGAATGATGAAACCTCTCCATCGTGGAGACTCCACGGGGCTCATTTGCGAAAGTGTATTCAGCTTGCATTTAATTTGACTTCGAAGTTAAACATGACCATTCATGCCCAGGGTGGAATAGGGACCGTTACAAGCAGACTGAAACCGGCGTACAAAACGGTGAGTAATGGCCTAGTTTGTCGAATGCTCACAAATTCTACATGTAAATTTAAAACCTACATTTATATTATAAGGCCTCTGACTCAGGTGACCTGAGGCATAGGAGGATAAGAGAGGCTTAAAGGCAACTAACACCTTGAGATTTAGTCCCTGGAAATGAGCAGGGGCACCATCGGGCATTTGACTTTGCAAAGATTTCCCTAGCAGTCCGCTAGCCTCGTATATTTGGTCTCATTAACACTGGAACGCTTAATCTTGCTTAGGCCCATCGTGAAAATATATTAGAAGATCCTTCCATATAAAATCGCTACATCATGCGCTCGGATGAACCCATTCCGTGCCAGGCTTGTATCTGTTCATAGCACATCTCAAACGACGACACAAAGCATCACGTGCGCAGATTATGAAGTGACCGCGTTCGCCGCTTTAGGCAGCAGCATCGGCTGCCGCCCTGGCTCGATGAACTTTAGCAACCATCTCTTCTGTGGTGACCAGAGTCTTCCCGTCCTACACAACTGAAGGGTTCGAATACTCTGGGTCTGCTGTTGTTCACCAAATGCCCGCATCTTTTGGGAAACTCCTGATCTTCAATATGAAGACCAGCAGCACCGGCAGCGATGTATTCTCTAACTGTTTTAGAGACCATCTCTTCTGAGCCAAAGCCCGTATTCGCTGCTCTATCGTGTGCTTGGTATACACTGTGCTCACAACTGTCGTGAGCCTAAAGAAATAACGATGGTCTTCATTGTACTACAGTAGTGAAGACCATTCATTATAGATACATCTCGGTTGTGTCCTATATTGCTCCATCGGCGCAATCCTTGCTCTTGTGGCTTCGGTCACCGCCCAGACTGAAGGCTCGGTGATGGTGGTTGAGGAGTTGCAAGTCACTGTGATGTTTATTACAGTTATTTTCGGCTAACGTGCTAAAATTCAGAGTCTTCAGCCAAGGTCAGGATAGATCCCGTTCAAGTGCCACGGAAGCTGTGGGGGGGCATTACCAAAAACCCATCGGTAATTGCACCTTAGTCGGCAAGATTATTTACGATTGTCTTTGTTACGATGGGGATTACCCATTCTCAGCGGTTGTAATGTCGCCCAGGGCGACTCGCCCTTCCGAAAGCGTTGTTACAGTAGTCATATTGAGATGGTGACAAGTTGGTCGGTGTTATGTGCGTGCCGTCATGCAGCAAGGGGCCCTGCCCCCCGTACGAATCAAGGAACACGAGCTGTTTCAGAAGAACTTGCTGCCTGCCGTGTCTCCGAGTGAGTGGGAAGATTAGAACATATTCGCGGTATGGCACTTCCCGCTCTTTAATGAACACCAATGAGAGGTTCATCAGTATTTAGGATGCAGCGTTATGTATATTGTAACAGCAGTATACTGCTTAAGGTCAGTGCAAGCTACCACAGACAGTACTCCTGTAAGCTGTAATATCTTGCACTATGCCTCAGTGTTTACATTGCTATACTTGACATAATTTCTTTCACAATCCTAAATTATTATGTATCCAATAACCTATGGCCGACGGCTATATTTGTGTGATGAGCATGTCTCGCATTATTGCCTCATTGTGGTATTATGAACCGCAGCCCGGCTGCGGCAGCCGTGTTATATAAGATTGCACTCCAGTGCTTCCACTGAATGATTGCCTCTCAGGCTCTGATTGTATGGAGTGTTTCCGTACAAGTTTCGACGATATTTGCCTCTATCCGACACACGAAAGAGTTCCTAACAGGCGCAAGCAGCTTGCGGCTCGAAACGGCCAAGCATTACGCCGACTTATTTCAATGTTCGCCTATATAAGTCTTTGTTGTCATACCGATCATTGAGAACCTCAAGAAGTAGTCTCAATCATCGTGCTTTCGTTAGTTTATTAATATTATACAAGTAACATAGAAATGTTTGGGATGAGTAGAGTGAGGTACTCATGTCTCAACGTCTACTGTCATAGGAGCTCTGCAGTGCGCGATAACGCGCAATGAGTCAAGTGCTTTGCGCCGCCCAATAACAAATTACACCTCGCGTAGTTTCTGCTTTTCATTGCGTGCATTGCTGCAGTGCACGCGATGTGGGTGCATCTCTACAGCTAACCAACGACGTACTGTAAGGACCTCCCTATAGAGGGTTCCGATGAAAAATCTGCAACGAGGACACAAAGTGGAATCGAGAAGAAAAAGCTCCAAGTATCCGAGTTCGATGATCTTTTTCTTCCGATGATCGCCCGCTGAATGGTGTTACCTCATTAACTGTTAATGATTAACATTAGAACACTGCGCTCGATCATGGTTTGAACCGCCGTGGAATTTAAAACAAACAATTTAAAAATTCAAGATAATATCGGTACGATCCAATCATGCGTTCGGATAAACCCATTCCGTGCCAGGCTTGTATCTGCTGGACGGTTGAACCACAAAGCCCTCGAACACAGCCTCACCTCAGCAAGTCGTAGAGTTCCTTTCGAGACTGCATGTTCTCCTCATGGGACTTCAATCCTTGTTCTGCTTTCAGATGACTGAGGCAATCGTCAGCAGCCTTCATTGCGCATCTTAGGGTCGAGACAGGATAAATAACACAGTCGTAACTACAACAATACTAGCCCGGACAACTAGTGAGCATAACCTACCCGGCAGCAGCGAAATCGTCCAGTTTAATTGGGTCCGTCTTGCCGAACTCGGTCATGTTTGCCAACATGAAGGGACCCCCTCGTGAAGACAAGTTCACTGGTCCGATTTTCTGCATGTGTTCGGCAAACCTGGTCAGCTGACATGTGTGAGAGCAAACAATGAAGAAAATTCTTAGAAGCATTTTCATTTCCAATGATTTCGACGCGGAGTTCAACAATTGAGCTAGGTATCCTCTTACATTTTGAACTCTTCTATTGTCTTAAGTCCTTCCGGGAATATCATATCTGCACCAGCTTCGACGTACTGCTCACAAAGATTGTGGTGGACAAGTCTTAAAATCCTCGTACCTTCTTGGCCCGATCGATGGCTTCTTCGATACCGTGCGTGCTATAGGCATCTGTACCTGCAAGATGGTGAGATATTTATCCAAACGATGATACAAAGCATCACGTGCGCAGATTATGAAGTGACCGCTTTCGCCGTTGTAGGCAGCATCGGCTGCCGCCCTGGCTCGATGAACTTTAGCAACCATCTCTTCTGTGGTGACCAGAGTCTTCCCGTCCTACACAACTGAAGGGTTCGAATACTCTGGGTCTGCTGTTGTTCACCAAATGCCCGCATCTTTTGGGAAACTCCTGATCTTCAATGTGAAGACCAGCAGCACCGGCAGCGATGTATTCTCTAACTGTTTTAGAGACCATCTCTTCTGAGCCAAAGCCCGTATCCGCATCACATAGGAATGGTAGACCTCCAGAGAATGTAACAACCTAAATACAAGTACTGCGAAGGGACAGGTATTGCACAGCGAAGGTGAATACTCGACCAACACAAGTTGTGTTGCACAACTGTGCTAAGGAGCGCAGCTTGGCTTAGATTGTCGCCTATCAGCAGTCACGTGGACATGGGAAGACGAGACTGGCCTCCGCGCTATTATGATAGTGAAGTCTTCAATCAGCAATCAGGGGAAGCCCTTATCGCAATATAAGTAGACTCAGTTTAATAGGTAGTGCAACAAGTGCAGTAATAATGCTCCGTCGCTCGGACTCGCTCCGTGGACTCTATCAGCTTGAACCTCAAGTTCCGGAGACACGGGACTCTTGGCGAACGCCAAGGTGCAAATCATTTTATCGAAGAGAGACTTCAGGCACACTCCGTAGACCTTGTCATCTTACCTCTTTAATCTTAGCAGTGAATTGATCCAACGTCAGAAGCCCAATATCAGGTACGCCGCTAGCTGCCGACAGTGCTCCACCAGAGACATACCCACCAAGGAATCCATGAACGGGAAGCATTCTGAGAATATATGGCCATCGGAGCTATGTCTCAATTACTCACCTCGCCACAAGACCATTGAATGCACCAGGTAGCTGCACACATTGTGACCTCATCAGCGTACGGAGCCTCCTACCAGCGCTGTTCAATGCCGAGGTGGGTGTTAGACACATTAAAAAACAAATGCTGCCAAGCTGATGACGGTTTTAACTACAACTCGAAATTCTTGAAGTTAATTCAAGACGCCTGGGCAGACCCTTACCCACAGCTCTTTTTCCCGATGACTCGTCGAGACTCGAGAGAGTTTGGCAGAGGTCCATGGAGTAACTTGTCCAGTCCACAGTCGACGATCCACTTTCACTTCTCAATGTCATGAGTGTTCTCAGTGTTATATTCTGTTTGGTGCTCACTCTGAACTTCGCTGTTCTCTATAGCTATATAACACAATATCCAACGAGCCTTTTGATAATCATAGAATCATAACCAAAAATGTTAATTTCACTCGTTGATGGGTACATCTTAGTTGTTCTTAAACCCTTGGAAAACATAAGGTGATAAGAATTTGCCGCGCGGTGTAGAGATAAACGCACTGCGGTTACCACAGACTCATACCAAGTAACCAATACAACAGATACGCATCCAACATAACTTATCAACTGGTGTTATACAACATAATTACGCTCAGCCTTACAGACTAACTGTAGCTACGCAGCTCATACAAACAGGGACCTGTTACTTCTGGGGATAGTGTTACAGAGCAAATTTCTGGGTCACATTTACTGGGACGGTGAATAAGGCACAGAAAGATACCTTGTCGTCCTGCGATCAGACACCCAGGTGTTAACATATTTAGCACTGGTCCAATGATAATACAGAGTAAAAGTATCGCAACATTACCTTCGCACTGGCAAGAATGGAATGCGTGCTACTGCCTGCGTACTGCAGGGGATAGAGGCTACTTGGACTGTTATGTGAACTAGTTGAGAAATAACTATCATTATAGATATCCCCGACAAGAGCGTGATATGTGTATAGTGAAGAACTGGCAAGTCTGTAACAAGAAACCGTGTAAATGAGGAGCAACTGATCATCAGCTGTATGGCCAAATTGAGACGCGATTTCGCTGGATGCTGTATGAATCAGTTCGAAACGAGTACAGCGGTTAGGAAAATATAGGCCGTGGACTCCGAATCATTCTGGAGGAAAACGCGCGTGCCAAATTGGCACTGTCATTGACAAACATCGTACCACTTTAACATACATGTAAAAACTGATAGAATTGGTAGGCGAGGAACTGCCCGGGTGATGCGTGGATCGATTGGTCGCTGATGAAGGGAAGAGCATGAAGCCTCCAAAAGAACTTCGTAGTCATGAGCGATCGGGAGTGTTAAGGGACCAAGCTGGGAGGAAAGCACCATCCGGCTACACAGAAAGTACGGGGCTCGCTACATACTGGAAGGGTGCTCCTCCCGGACCCTCCGGGCGGAGATTGCTGCGTACAGCTCGAGCTAGGCTATAAAGCACGCTTATGTTGTCAGATATCCTCACTGAGGATTCCTCAGTCATCGAACCACTCACGCTCCCCTTCAGTCATAACCTATGACTCACAGGGTCTTCACTTGACAGCAAGGTGTAAGTGTCGAAGCTACTCCGCGTCTGCTTGACTGATAGTATCAATTCCCACTGCCAGCTTTCCAGCATTCCAACGTTAATGTTGCTGTCTACCGTCCACCTTGCCCTGGTGATCCCAATCTGCAGCCTGACTCAGTCTCCCCCTGTGATCGAACTGATGTAAGCATGGTCAGAGCAACTCATCCTGATACACAGTTCAGACCTTCCTGGACGTTCCCGCTTAATGGAAGCCTCTCAATCCGTCCTGCTATGCAGCACTACGATAAACCCTCCGGCAGCTGCACTTACGATGGAAAGGAACTGACCAACTGTTACTGTCAGAACGGTGACACCCCATTCATCGGGCTAGTAGGATCGTTACGTCGAGCACTGGTTCCTAATGCCCAGCTCAGATCCATGGTAAGGTCGGCGCTGCTATATGTATCCCTTCCTGTGGCAAGGGTGAATGTCCTCAATATGACCCGTACTATTGGCAACGGAAGTGCGTAGAGGGGCAATGCTTTCTGGAATGTGTCCTGGTAAGTTGTACACCAATTACTGATGTCCCTCTATTATCAACTCTTTGTCAGACCCTTGCACCATGCGTCGTTAACACAGAGTGTTATAATGCAGGGAGTCCATATGGAAACATTTGCCTCTATCCGTTGTAGGAAGAGTTGCAGAATACATTTAGTAAACGGTCGTGGTTCGACGAGGATCTCATTCCTTTTGCCTGCTTTGGGTTCTCCGTCACCTGTCGGGTTCTCGAGTAAATGCCAATTGGGCTCACTGAATGAGCCCAGATCCGAAAGCAACAGTCGAGGCTTAATTCAGTTGCTTAGTCAATCGATCTAGGCTTGATAATTCGCCATCTGCTGCTCCCAACAGTTCCAGAGATTATTACTAAACTCAATAAACCGAGGAACTGAGATGGCATCGTCAAAGATGATCGATGGTATTGAAATGGAACAAGGGACGATATCTCGTCAGCAATAGTACTATACAAGGAAGTGAGTCATCTATGACAGGTTATTCGTTTAAAATCATCTGTCGGAGGTGTCTTGAACGATTGGCCACAAAAGAGAAGAAGTAACAAACAGCATCAGCAACCAGCAGTTGCTAAGCGAAAACTGCCTTAACAGGACAACGGGGATATTCTCAGGAATTTAACGACATGCTTGCCGCCGTCCACTACAAAAATCGACTGTTATTTATCCCTCGCGATTTAAGTCATCGCTGGTAGCTCCCCGCGACAAGTCGGACACTCCATTTTAACCTGTTGCAAAGATTCCAACTCCATCACCACTTCCCCCACTTACGTCCATCCATTGCTCCAAACATCCAGCATGAAAGATATGGTCGCATGGTGTGATGACAGGCCGTAACTCTGGATCCTGTGTTTCCGATAGATCAATATCGTTCATGCAGATAACCTGACAACAACAGACCACCATTCAAAAATCTCCGGAAAGAATTTTCGTAAAATTTCTGGACATTCTCTACCTTCAACGTACAGACTGAACCGAGAAAGATACGCCCGTAGCGGCTAATAGGGGATATCTAGCGTCACGTTAGTGCGCTCCCCAAGGAAGGTGTTCTTCGAGGAAACCAGCAACTACTCGGCATCTAGGAATCCTAGACGTTCCACTATGGTATCCATCGAACGCTTATCGTTGATGACATTCTTACACATTCAGGTGCGCCGAGTTCCTCATCCTGAACAGGCGGTATGGCTCGATAATAGTTATAAACATGTGGAAGGCATATCCAAGGAACCTAATCGATTACCAACAGTCACTGCGCCACAAAACTCATAATCCTTACGAAGGACCTCGGACCGAATTTCGCCTGAGCCCACATGATCGCAACTTGTGCCACTTGAAGGCATACAATGAGTGTTGCCTCGGCTGAGTTCGGTGCTGTCGGTAAAGCTGGATATACCTGAATCACACCACACACTGTCAAGGAGGTCTCACAGAAACTTCTAGAATCGGACAGACCAATTATTATAATATATTGCGAACAGCTATCCGAACCTCGAAGGAAGGCTTCATCTCGGAGAACCCTTTCCTCATGACGAGCAAACGAGCGAGCAAAACTAATATCTAGCACCCTAGTAAAGCGAGCTTTATGTATTCGCTGTAGTACGTGGCACACATATGACCCGATCTGCCGCCAAACCGAAAATCAACAACTCCAAGCCATATATCGTAAAAACTAAACTGCCCGAAGCTGCTGCCAGGCTACCACCTCCCCCCCTTATAACCTCGTTATTAAATATAGTATAAGGGCATGCTAGTGCATATAGCGGCACTATCATCCTGGTGATCGATATCCCTATTATAAAACGCCATGATAATGGTCTTTTATGTCCCCTTATTATATCATACACAATTTGGGGTACCTTAGAGTAGAATAAGCAGCAAAGATAAGATTCGTCTCTACTTACCCAATAACACTGCATGATAATAATAAGGACGTTGAGATACTGGTAGAAATTATACAGTATAATCATACCGATCAGCAAGGTTCCTGAACACGATAACGTCGCCCTTTCCATCATTATCATTCGACGAAATTAGCAATCCAACGCGGACTACTCTCAGACGTCCCAAAGGTCAATAAACAAGTGGTGCTGAATCGAAAACTTTAACGTCACTAAAAGTCTTTAGAGTTACATCCCAAGTCAGTTCAATTCTTAGTAATTCGTTTCGGTGTAGTTTTCGCCGAAAATGACCCCCCGGCCGGACATTTAGGCACCATTCGCTCACACCGTCTGAAAGTTTGATTCTCGATGGCCAAGAAAGTACTCCCAGCACCACGGTACCATAGACTTGTAAAAGGCGAAAATCATATTGGAAATGGAATCAGAAATCCTTTTGCACCTCTTTCTCTTGCTACCCTATCCGCACTACCGTAAAACCGAGAGTAGAGCCAACTGAGCTCTCGACGTATCGAATCCATTCCACCATCGTTAAATTGATTTTGTCGTCGACTTCGCCATACCAGCAACAGATACCGAACCTACTCGTACCGTCTGACATATCCCCCAAAAGGCACATCTCTCACCTCAAGCATGCTGAAGAGTATGAACTTGAACAACGCCACAACTGAGAATGTGTTAAACATGAACCTGGAATGAGCCAGGAAGCTGGGATGGATCAACACCAGGACGGCGATCCAATTCAAACCGAGACTTGTAATATGCTCTCAATTTCGCCAGGCGGTGGAGGACAGCATACAGGCCTCCTATTAATATCATAAATTACACCATTTCTTTAAAAAGATACTTTATTCTCAGTGTAACCAAACTGTGTCAAATGCTTTACATTTGTCTCCCTAATTTACTAAGCTCACGAAAACCGGTCTATATTTACAGCAGTACTCTCGAACCAGACTTACTGTGCGGAAAGTCCCAAAAATAAATGGATCAAAGAGTCATAAGCATCCATCAGTGCTTGTATGCCTATGCATAATAGAGACACCTGACAGACACCACAAGGTAGAGTGGTGGGAATCCCACAAGCCACAAAGCATCTACTCCAGCAGCAAACCATCTCATCAAATAATGAATTGGAATGAACATCTTAACAACCCCTGCTAAGAGAAACATGTAAGGTGGTCAGATTTTCCTAGTGAAAGATCTCTTCGACGACTCCAAGGGAGTGGCAGGGCAACACCAGGTCTTCCCGGAATGGAGATGCTTGATATCCCTCAAACTATTAACAATCTCCTATCGGTGATATTTCCGCCCATTTCTAAGAAAACTATATATCCCCTCACGAGACTAACCGTTTTTCGCAGCCCTAAAAATTCACAGGATTCACCAAATTTCTTTACTGCATTCAATCCTTCCCCCATATCCCACCAAACCTATTACCTTCGCATGCCCATTGTTGCTCTCGCCATGCTGCATTTGCAGTAGGAAAAAGCGTATTTGCAATATAGTAATAATCTGACAAAACCGTCACACCACCGATATCACTATACAAAACTACATTGTTCAAGATAGAGTAGTTGATCACTTTCCGGCCCAGTTTCTTAACATCGATCTCCCGCAGGTTCATACTGACACAAAAAACATTCTTAACATTTTTCCTTCCTTGCTCCACGGACGACATTAACGCTGCCCCCGCTGACCGCTGTTCTAGAGTCTTGATGACAATACCATGGACAGGATAGCGCCGGAACCGCTCCAGAAACATTCTCCTCAAAGCTTTCTGACACTGGTAACAGTTCCGATTTCACGGAACATTTAGCGGCATCACTCCGGGATGTATCGTATCAAAATTGCTCCACTCGTCACCCGTAAATCAACTACCTTATTTTAAAGCCGCAGTTATCACTAACAACCGTTCCAGTAGCAACCTTTTTGCCATCCAATACCATCACCTCACCCGCACTCATATCATCCTTCGCAGGCGTCCGAATCTACACGATTTGCAATCACCAAACTTACTCGAGAAGCGCAACTCACCGTGATTCTTGCAGGGCCGATATCACATACCGGTTTGTTGACTCCAGCCAGTCGAAAGCGAGAAAGATCCGATCGCCCCGAAAATATCAATTCTTCCTGCGGACCTGTTCGACCATAATGATGATGCTACGGTGAGCCATACCTATATAACCTGCACCAGGGATTCCCATCGCGAACATGTTATTCTGAAGACCGATAGCCGGTGAGAGCTGCAATTCGTGCCACTCGTTGTCGTGCTCAAAACGCAGCAGAATCTCCGACAGAGACATCTGACAGAAATAACAGTCGTCTGGAATATCTTTCATCCGTTCTAAATTTTCGCGGTACCACAAGGAAAAGTCCTTCAGCGCACTAGACAGATTTCTTGGTGAAATTTCACGGCATCTTCGTTCCGTTAAAAATAGAAAATCAGTAACTGCATATAGTAACGAGTAGGTATTGAACTTTATAACATATTTCAAAAATCATCCATTGAAGCGATAATGTCAGTGCATTCTCGGAGTAACAGTATCCTTACCATTTTCATTCCAGCTCCCTTGGATATCATATGAAGCTTAACTTCACCTTCAATCGTAGGTACACCCTCAGCAGCAGGAGACTGAGGCGGTCATCGAATCAACCTATAAAGTATCTTTGACTTACGTTTTCCAGAGGCGTCATTGTGTAAACTCCACGATATATAGAACTGGGTTTACCGACGTTACTGCTGTCCAAAGCAGCTGAAAAAAACTATATACAAAATTCGAGATTTTCTAACCTGCGAAGTTGGGACCAGTGTAGTCAGCACTGTTGCTGCCTGAGGCCTCAGAATCGATCATGAGCCAGAAGCCTAGCATTAGTATGAAGCCAAGGAACACATTACTCCTGAAAGCGAAAAAGTGGTGGAATGTTTATAGGGATTATTACCATCGCCAATGGTGTGCTGGACGATTTAGTATACCCGGTGAACCGAGTACTACTAGGGGCATTATTAAGACAACAAATTGATAACAAACACCTAAACTGTGATGATCATTATTACCACGTTAAGACTCATGATCCGTCGCACGGCGTGCGCGTAGGCATCTCCTCGTTAGCGCGCGCCGATCTGATCGACTAATCGAGGAGGCTCGAACTCGAACTGTGACAGCTCGCGGCTGCTATGCTACATCAGAGTGCCAAAAGATGATCACGGTTTGATGCTACCGAACCCGCTGTACGAACTTGGCCAAAGAATGCTGTACGTTGGAGCAATCAGCGACATAAAATCGATCATCTTGGTTCAGGAAATTGTGGACAACGAGGAATACTAATACTTTGGACAAGTTGAACTTGCCTGGCAGTGCCAGGCTGGCACGAGATATTTTTGTGCAAGACTACGAGTCCCGTTTGGTGTTGCTGACTTGCTCCAGTATTTATCCTCTTCTCATCGACGAAATCTGCTGAGTACACCGTGTGCCATTCTACTGACAGTTTCACTGACATGATGAGTAACACAATTTGTTAAACACATTACTGTCTCCGACATTAAGTACCGCTGGTCCGATAGTCTTTGCATTGTTACGCAGCATGAAAGGTTCCGATGCAGCATAATTACGGCTTTAATTGCGTGATTGCGGTGCAGTGCCGATCCGTAATCTCATTGAAGTCATCCAGTATCAAGTATGTCACAGTAGTGCTGCTCACACCATGCTCAGACGGCGCGCGGTGCTCCACCTTCGGACAATGCAGAAGTCTGCAGTGCACGAATCAGTTAGAGTTTCAAAACCATTATTATCAAGTCCGATGAGTCTGATATCAGAATAACTAATCGAGTATTTAGCAAGCAGCTAAGATGGGATCATCCCAACGAGTGAAGTATTCATCAGTTAACACTTGTAGAGTCATATACGACTCGGTAAGTTCAATCCCAAAACATGGTAGTCCAGTATCACGCTCAGAACAGAACTTCCCTAACGAAAAACCAAGTGTCGGCGGATGCCCTAAAGAGTGCACTTTCCTCGTCAATCTTCAGTCAAGATCCCATTCAAGTTCAGCTTGGTCAACTCGCTATCTCTCCTGGTGGATCTTTGACAAATTATTAATTGACGCGATTGAGATTAACTCAACACTAAACTTCTATTTGATGTCAAATATACACCATTCTCATGTACATCAGTACTACTCTGGTAGAGTAATTCTACGAAGTAATATGAACAAGTCAGAAAATCAATGTCACGCCTGTTCAACATATTCAATTTCACTCTCCTTCACTTCAGCCCTAGCGGTTGCCTTCTCCTCGGCGAGTCTGTTCCATCGCTTGGCTATCTTGCCACTGATCCTCCGACGAAGTTTGCGACAGCACCAGTAGCAGTATATTGTGACGAGCAAAGATATCGAGGTACCGATGATACTGGCAACGATTCTGAACAAAAGCAACTGTTGAAGAGGCCGTGCAGCATAAAGCACTATGCCCTCCAAAGGGAAGAGCTTCGTAATCAAACGACACTCTATGAAGGCGAGGCGCTCGGCAAACGAATCGTTCTAAACGATGTAGGCTCAATAATCGATAAATGAAGGGGCAGACAATCTGTATGTATGATGCTTACCCTCCAGTGCTCCATGTTCCATTGAAACGCTCTATCGCTTCCGCCAGATTCGCTCTGGCTGGACTCAATGTGGCGTGTACATGGCGAGTAGGTGCTGGAGTAGTTACTGAAGGGGTGGTCGTTGGTGTAACGGAATGATCGCTGTTCCACGACCTATCGTGAAGGAAGGACCATCTGAAACAGAATATAAGGGGCACTAGAGACCGCTTTGTGCCTCACCCCTCAGCAAGGTTGTCCATATTTCAAACACCAAAACACGGTCGCAAATTGTTGATACCAGCCTTGAACCTTGAACCAAATCGATCGATATGGCGAGCGCTCTTGCGCTAAACGCAGAGGCAATGGAAAGTTTTTGAAACACCCTGCCGACAAATGAGAGATCTGCATCGATTCGATATAGAATGTTACAGCCTCTTAAAGTGTCAATGAGATCCTGTGTTGGGTTGGTAGTGCTAGTAGTGGTCATTCTTCTTGGTATTGGTTCATTCTAATGTCTGATGTCGGCGTACCCTTGAAGTTGTTCGTCGGTGAGCTTCCTCCAGATCGGTCTGAGGACGATGCTCGTAACACCTTCGCATCGTAAAAGTGGAAGGCCCTTCCCGGAAGGGCAGTGTTATACCGAGGTGCTTGCCTGGTATCTTTACCGAGTGCCATATCCGGTGCGTGAGCTGTTTTTTATAACAGGTATACCGAGAGCAAGATTGAAGAACAAGTTCCTGTGATGAAATTATCCTCATATACTCATCATTACCTCCTTCGGCTATTAGCGAATCACTAATAACCAATTATCGTGAGGTGAGTAATGCGAGTGGTATTTCGAAAAGAAAGTGTGGCGGGTTTCTCCACCCCTACCGAAAAGTGGATCATCTTAATAAGGGAATTGTGAAGACTCACCTGAAGACAAAGGCAACCAGGAATCCTATTATAGGATCTATTTGTTGGATTTCTTGAAGTATCTGTATGGGGAATTTTGATCGCGATGAATGAGTATTTTGTGAATGAACTTGAAATAATTCAGCTAGCTAACGTTTTAAAACTTTCCTATTCTTAAATGGGCGAAAAAATTCGGGAAGTGACGAATTTTTCAGGCTGCAGTAGCCCTATAAGACGATGAGCGCAACAGTTATTAAAACCGAATATGATCCATCAATTACAACGAAGAACCCCGCCTTCGTCAAGTACTTAGATCGAGTGAAGGTGTCGCGGTCGATATGATAACCTTGTTCATACGTATAATGGTGGACTTAATAGCGCAAGGTACACCTTCATAGAGTATCACAACGTCATACTCATCGAGGATTGTCATGACAGACATAACTCTATCAGTATAGTCACGTCCATTAAGGCGAATTTATGGCTACCATATTATGCGAATCATTCGCAGAGAATGGCTTACTGGCCTTAAGGTGAAAACACTGAAGTCACTACAGCTCTGAAACTGACTACGGTATGATCGTAGCCTATCACTAGTCCATGTGTGCTCGCTTCAAGATGGAATTTCGTTATAATTTCTAAACTACAAGTCCTTAGCGAGGTAGTGTTCATGTGATGAGAATTTTGGAGACTCCAAGTCAGAAACGATTTCGCGTCAATGAAACGCCTATGCTGATGCTCTAGTGGACTCAGTATGCTTTGTGCCCCACTCCAATGGCCCGTGCAAAAAACACGCTTATCTGGGCTGACCAAGGCCTGTACGCTAAACCGTCGAACCTTGCACACTGCGGCTTGGGTTTATTTACATCGGTAGATCGGACGGACGGAGAAGAGATTTGTCCTTACACTGGTGAGAACACACGATAAAAGGCGTCACTGAGCTTCAGACGCTCAGCTAAGTAGAGGGTGAATTAGGTTGATTGGTGACCGTCCCCAGTATTTTCAAGTTAAATATAACTTCGGTTGCCAGGCTTCCACCTAGAAACATCGCTAAGCGAAGGGCGAGCCTTGCCCGACTAATTTTCGAATTCCTAGCCGAACTCGCTGAATAGATCAGTAAGCCTCAATCTCTAAGAATGCTATTCCCGAGGAAGGGCAAGTTCTATCGGCTCAGCTCCCAATACCGAGTCCCTACATAGTATCGAGTCAATACTCCGGCGCACTGCATCCATTGACGATCCAATCATAGGATCGACTTGGTCTCCTATGTCAGGCAGGATCTGGCAAAGCAACCCGCCAAAAGGTTTAGACAGAACCTATCTACTGAAATTGAGCAATTCACTGTAACCCTCATCACGGTTCGGATACAGAAATGATACGGCAGTTACATCGATGCCAGCGAACACGAAGACGCCCCCGGTAGATATATAAACGATTGCCGAGACAAGCGTTTCCATAACGTTGCCTTCGATAAGAGGCCCGATGAGAAGCGCGCCGTGGTGATTGCTATACGCGATATCAAAAAAGGTGAGAATAATCCTCGGAAGAAGGGACATTAATTGCTGCTAGATGACGAGCTATTTGCGGATTACGGCGTCATGTATTGGCTCGGATGGAGAATGACCAATCCTGATGTGACGCCGGTCAGGATATCTACATGGATTTGACTTTCACTTCTCAATTCAGCTTCTTTGTCGAGTTGAAAAGTGTTAATTCACATTCTCGTGGTGAGGGCCTCCCTCAGCTAATGAAAAGAAGTACGATACATCGCGCTTTGAGCCTTGGAACGTTTGTGGCACACTTCGGCTGCTCGTACCACACCCTGATCGAAAGCACGTTCTACGCACATCTCGACTGCGCGTTAAACTGAGTTGACTGAGTTATTATAACCCCAGACGAGAAGTTCATTGATCGTGCGCCGCATGACAAACAATTTCCTGTTTTTAATTAAAGCTTCTAAGTTGGAAGTTAACGATAGCTCGGGTATCGGACATTGTACAACTGCGCTAAGAGAAACGGGAGACTAAAACGTCGGGTTGAACCCACCAGGTTAGGCACGGCGAGGAATCCAAAAACTCTTCGCTGAGACGGGGTACTCTTAGAAGGTCATGTTACATGACTAAATGGGTCATGTACATGAGCCAGACTCATCACGAGTCGCACATGTAAATCAAAGATACAACACGCTGGAGATGCACTTCTGTTATAGCGAGCGCGGCGATGCACTTCTGTTATACCGAGCGCGGCGATGCACTTCTGTTATACCGAGCGCGGCGATGCACTTCTGTTATAGCGAGCGCGGCGATGCACTTCTGTTATAGCGAGCGCGGCGATGCAC
>JAAPAO010000042.1:18674-100614 GCA_013115145.1 Perkinsus chesapeaki
CGAGCGCGGCGATGCACTTCTGTTATAGCGAGCGCGGCGATGCACTTCTGTTATAGCGAGCGCGGCGATGCACTTCTGTTATAGCGAGCGCGGCGATGCACTTCTGTTATAGCGAGCGCGGCGATGCACTTCTGTTATAGCGAGCGCGGCGATGCACTTCTGTTATAGCGAGCGCGGCGATGCACTTCTGTTATAGCGAGCGCGGCGATGCACTTCTGTTATAGCGAGCGCGGCGATGCACTTCTGTTATAGCGAGCGCGGCGATGCACTTCTGTTATAGCGAGCGCGGCGATGCACTTCTGTTATAGCGAGCGCGGCGATGCACGGATTGCAGACTATGCATTTCTCACCTGCCATACGCAAATCGTCATACAGTAATACTGTAACAGTATGACGTTTGGTTAATATCATATTATTAGTATGACTAATACTAATACTATGATATTAACCAATGGATTCTCAGTTCTCTAACACTCTCCGTTCAGTTATAAACGATTGGCTCCGAGGATTATCCAATATCAGATGAAGTTCATCTCTACTTGGACAAGCAACAGTCGGAATAGACGGTTGATTAGTGCAACTACCAAGTTATCACTGATCAGATAACATCGTTATCATAACAAATCAATAGTTGATTATTATCTAGTTGAACTGATAATGAAAAGTCAAGGATTTCTTCGGGGTATAATACCCCGGGTATTGCCCAGGGATGCGGATAGCCGCAGTCTCGGTGCCCAGAGTCTGGGCCCCAGACTAAACAGTCCACCGCGCGCCGTGCCATGGCAGCCATGGTGGCACCATGTCCCGTACGGGTGTTACACCCGGGGTGTATCTCACTTCGAGTGATAAAAAACGAGTAGTTACTACCCAGTAGTGTGGCAATGTGGCAGCCACATACAGTATATAACATCTTTCTGTTGTGTACGTGTAGATTCGCCTCCTTGTGTGAGGTTGCGTGTAGACTCTACACTGAAGAGCCAAAATGCATCATCACTATGAGTAAGTGCATGAAAGTTTCATCATGAAACGATTTGGAATTCATGACATGCCGTTATTAGTCGTTTTTTTCTGGCATTAACTTAATGCCATTAAGATAGCAAGCTACAGGACACTAGCACATCGGATGCGCCGCATCCTTGTCGCTGTACCAATCCTCTGTAGCACACAATGAGTCTGTCCAGATGGTATAAGATAGAAGCTAAGCTAAGCTTATGGAGATGATGCAGCTCTATCGAGTGATTATTGCCAATAATTTATTGGCTTATTACTAGACCTTCCTGATCTATTTCAACCAGTGTAGTGTTATCTCAATTAGCAGAGCGGTGATTCGTGAAGTGCCCCCCCTCCGGTGCACAGAACTCAGAATTATCCGAACTCTTGTCTTTGGTAACGCAATAACGTGAATTACGCGAAAATAATGGGGACGCTTTACTGCTGACTAATAGCTGGATGACAGATTAATATTGGGGATGCACCACTCTAGGACAAGACGTACGAACCTTATTGGCGAAGCAGCATGATAACGGTAGATGGTGGGGGCTAGATTTTCTTCTTGGCGAATGCAATAGATCCAATCTCATAACTGAATTGGACGAAATGGCCTCTGAATAGCGGAGCACCAATGACCCAAGTGAAAGGGAGTGCTGTGTCGAAATCACCCCCTCTGATAAGGAGTCTACATACGTCTGGGCGATCCAAATGGGCTCGGATATAGTCCTTCCCTTCAATGAATAGCCTTGTGATAAGTTCTTCTTCATCATCGGCTTTAATGTCGAACCAGATCTCTGGTAGCTTGCTAATGTCTGAGCACTTCACCATTCTCTGGTCAGCAATATGAACAAACTTGCTTATATACTCCAACAACTTGTTGACTTCCTTGACGGGACCCCAAATGCCGCTAGCACCTGAATCAAAAACGACGCGGGCCTTTTTGATGTGCAGGGCTTCTGACTCCGTTCCAGACCGATAACCAGCTTCATCAAGATTCAGAATCCAGCCTTGATCATCCCTTTGATGGAGTGTTATAAATGGTGAATGCCAACTAGGATCAGGATTTCCACCAACCGTCAAATGCCCGATATCAGTGGACGTCCTTGGATAGGTTATCGAGAATGTCAATCTGCGTATGGCTCCATGCAAGCCTCGAACCAGCTGATGAATGAAGGAGTAGAGCTCACGAGAAAATCCCGGTGCTTTTTGTAGTGATAGAACTGGGAAAGGAACCCTGTTACTCGGAGTATATTGCTTCACTACACTAAGACGATAGTCCGAAGCAGTAACCGTAGTTCCGTTCGGGAGCTTCACAGCAAGAGATGCAGTATGAGGGAAGAACGTAAAAGTAGACCCATCTACGAAGTGAGTAGTGTCGTTCTCTTTACTGCTCTCCGCACACGAATCACCAGGACAAGAATAACAACCAGAGGTGAAGAACTTGCATCTCTGTGGACCAAATGCATCTTCATAGAGAACATACGTATATCTTCCACCGGTATCGGGTATAACTTGGACAGTCTGACCATCGAACACAAGCTCGACCCAGCCATTATATCCAATCAAATTGATGGGAAAGTCAATAGTCCATGGCGGGAGTGCAGCTGAGCAAAAGTTCATAGGCAGAATGGTATGTTGTAGGTAAAATAATATGGGAGCTGCTAGATGACGGATCATTGTGCTCAAAATGAGTAAGCCTTACAGTGCGTATCATCGATTAAACAGATGCGAAAAGAGTTTAAGACCTGCAGAATATGCCGGGTGCAAACAAGTTCGTATGGTTTCAACAAGGCAGATACTAGAAATCACATGCGAAATCTTCACCCTGCATGCCGGAGTTCGGAGATAGTCATACACAGTCGGGCATCTGAAACTCTCGACAGTGGAATCCAATGAGTGGATATAAAATTTACAGTACTTTCTGACAGAAAGTTTCTGTATCCACTGCTTGTGCCTTAGGTACAGACTGTACCGTACATTATCTTATGTTACCTAAGTTAAGTACCCGCTGCTCTCGCTCTCAGGCTGCATAATGTTGCAGCTTCGCTCAACTTAAGCGGCTAAGCTAGGGTCGCTCAATCGACGCTGGACTGGCGTACCGTACGCTGCGCATGGGAAGAGATTGCTGGAGGCTACTTCACACCACTGGCCTGTCAGGAGTCAGTGGTAGGCTACCACTGGTAGATACACCTTGAGTTCTTTCGTGCTGCAGTGCTTCATACACGGCTAATTCCCTGGCGAAACCCGAGTCTCCTACGGCCATTTTGCCTACCCCTCCCTATAAATCTCACCGCGGGAGGGGTGTATGGGAGGGGGACTTTCGATATACTTTTCTGTAAAAGTGCGAACTTAGTACTGCGATGCATAATGATATAATTGATTGTGACGATTACCGTAACGGCAATACCGTTGGCCTTCAACGATGTGATGTGAAATGATAATCAAGTGGAAAATATGCCCCAGGGCGTATAGCTGTTTCGCTGTACGCCAGGGAGAGCACGTATTCCTCCGAGGCACGCGCGCTAGTTTTTCGCGGCACCATAGAATCCCATCGAATACGGGGTTTGCAGGAGTAACCTGAAGCCCGAAAACCGAGTATTATCCTACCGGATAATCTTGATGTAGATTAAATCATGTAATCGGGTCGGGCTTCGGTTACCATGCGCTTGATAGTTACTTGGTACAGAGATAATGCCACTATCTGGCAAGTCTGAGAGGCAGGCGGGCATTACTCGATTCGCGACTTGCGAATCGGCCTGCACTATGGTATGGTACTCAGCTACTATCAAGAGCATCGCCGTACTCAGGAATAATTATAAAAAAACGGTATCTACAGTATGTCGAAAACCTACGACACATTCACGGTTTGGTTCGTTCAGCTCGGTGTGAGCCGTGCGAAATTCGCACTGAGAATAAGCCGCTTTGGCAAGCAATTGCTCTGGTTTATCGTAGAGTGTGTCATAACCTAATTCTTTAGCTGACACAATCTAAGCGTGTCCCTTGTTGTGTTGGCTACGTTCATGTCAATTGTCTCCCCGCCTGTTTTCTCGGGATTTCACAAGCACTACACTCGCGTACTCATTCCGTCAGCCAAGAAAGCATAATAGCTGTGAAAGCAGTTCGATATAGCCCTACTGGACGAACACCACAAGACGGGTGGCGCAGAAAGAATACCTTAATACAGATGGCTACAGCGCGCTACATTTAGCTATGCAAGTAATGCAGTAACAAAGCAACTACAACTACTTCATATATCAGGTACCAGCTGCTCTATAACAATAGCCAACTAGGTAATTCTCTAGATGATGATTGACTAGCTATGATGTGATAATTGCGTCAGTCATAATATCTTCAGATGAAATCCATCGTTCGTTCGCATCCTTAAAAGCAATTCGATCGGCCTAATGATAGCTCGAGTATAGGGCGGCCTAATGATAGCTCGAGAATAGGGCGTTGTAAAGCTCTTAGTTGGAGAGTAGTGTAGAGCCTTTGCGAGTTAGTGGTGCGCTAGCAGTTTGCATTTTTGGACGGTCATTTAAATCACTGCTTCAACACGTTTGAAGCATGCGCGACGATTAATGAATTTCCGACCGTGCATTCAACGTTCCTCGCAAATGCGTCCGTAATCTCGATCAGGCCTTGATCATCCTGGAGATGGAAAATGTTTTTCTGTACGAGTGGCGATACGAGTCGCGATTCGAAGTTCGGATTCCGAACATGCGTTTGGCGGACCGCAGCCTGAGATTCTACCGACGCAACCATGGTATCGTGACGCCATGTGTTGTCGATGTTGCCATATTATCCTATTGGTTTTAAATTAAGTGTTGCTGCTACATTGACGAGTCGTGGTTTATGTTAACTCTTATTTCCCTCACAGAAAATCTGTTCGATCAGACCGAGTCGGTTTCGACTCGACTCGAGTCACTCGAGACTCTCGAGCACGCGCATGAAAGCACAGACTGTCCAGCCTTCACCAGATGAAGCTAATCCCTACTTGAGCTGTACTCGACACAACCGCAATAGCTCGTGGAATGAAAACTCTTGATTGATGACGTTTATTAAATGTTATGATAACCTGTTTACCTTGATAACACGTTCGTCAAGAATAGTAGTTTATTAACAATTGGGGCCTAAAATGTCCGACATGTGCCGGCTTCCCTCTCCTGGGCCAAAGAATTCCCTCACCACCTGGCTGGATACAATTATCTTATTAAAATACATCTCGCAGCGCGAAGATCGAGCGAATAGATTCTCTAAGGGTGGTCTACTTGGCCAGCAGTATATTCCGGCACAGAGATCACTCCATCGGCCTACGGCATTCCATGGAAATTGCCAGATTTCCAGGGACTGAAGTCACAGGAGATGTCAGCTTAGATACGATCTCCGCTCCTTCCACAAGGCGAAGATTGATGAAGTTCCTCAATATAACAGCGGTAGTTATCCTCGTTCAGAGCTAAGTGTTCCCCGGGGCATTTACGAGGGCCATAACCGAATCCGATGAACTCAGCACATTTATTGTGGTCCAGTGCAGTAGCGCTTTCATCCAGCCAGCGATCAGGGCTACATGTAGTGTAATAATACCGGCAACAGAAACACTTTGCTCCTACCGGAACCGATGGCCCTCCACGTAGCCTTTCCACATCATGCGCCCAAGCGCTAGTAGAATATGGGATCCCGTTCTGATGGTCCCTTTGGGAAGAATGAAGTCTTGCGACGCGCGTGTCATGGTAACGGGAATGACCGCGTTGAACTGATTGAGCCTGGAAGTTCCACCTAACTCCATCACCTACCCTCATTGTTTCCAATACACAAGCTCGAATGTACGGCAAGCACTGTAGATCCTCGATGGAGTCAGGATCCTTGCTCAAAGATTCGGCTTCAATGCGAGCCCGATCCTGGACATCCTTATACAAGCATAGGTTGTAAAAAATCCAATCTATTGCCGCTGCAGTTGATTCTCCTCCGGCCAGACAGTATCTACCATCCAAGGACTACGTGCAGCCCGGCAATATACTAGGAGCTAAAGACAGGAAGCGGATGCTTTTACATCAGAAGCGTGTCGATTTCTTCGTCTTGGTCTAGGTCTTCACCGGTCACCGATGCTGGCTGACGGACCCTATTCCTCTCAATAGCCTCTTTGAGGGTCGTTCGCATTCCCCTCCACCGTTGATAGAACTACAATTGAACTTTGAAGTCACCGCATTATGTGATACATCACCTTCCTAACTGGCGGGAAGAATAGTCGGCAGACGAACCGATCACGATAGAACACATGCGCTGGGTTAACAGCGATGCTAATGGCGTCTCTGCAGACATTGATTATGTCCTCTTGTACGTTGGAGGAGTAAATTGGGTCTAAGGGGAGCACAAATAGGCCCCTTTACTAGGTGATAGTTTCACCTCCGCAACCTAGAGGGTCTGCTTCCTTCATAAAGGCCGCGGTCGATACAGTGGATGTTGCAATGTGAAGATCATCAACAGGATCCCAGTAGCCGATTCTACCGCTCCCATCAGCAGTATAGTTCACATGACGAACCTGAACCATGTTAGTTAAACTATCACAGATAGATTCTCTTCAAGCTCAGCTTAGTAAGCTCCCTTACGAGCTCTTGAGCGATGCTGCAAATCATCTTCAACGACTTATTCGTGGGCGCCTCAGCTAAACGGCGAGATGAGAACCGCTTGTGTCTTTTCCAAACATCTCCCTCCACGGTGGCGATATTCATCATATCCAGGAAGTTATCGTAGATCTGGCAACTGAAATGAGAGAGCCGCTTTGAAGATATTTCTCTGTATGCTGTCATATCTGCAACAACAACTGTAGGCCCAGTTGGCGACCTGGAGGGTAACGTTGTCAAGGAGCAAGCAAGAGTTTCTTACCAAAACGAAAAAATATCTCCGAAGTCATCAGCCAGATTTACTAAAGACTTGAGGCCTTCTTGAGGGTTCAAACGCGCGATAGGCAGTAGTCGAAGGAGCTGGTAACAATAGATTCCCACACTTGACATTATTTTAAATGACATTACGTTGGGTCCGGGTAAGAGTGATGGTATACAACGACGTCGAAGGGATTTGTAGACTTTGAAAATGAGCATAACAGCCACACTTGAGGCAGTAAGCCACATCATTCCCTGCCTCGTCCCTAGGCTCGTACGCCAACCATCCGCTGAGGCAATCAACAGCATTAAATTCTCCGGCTTGGGGAATAGTCAACTGAAAAGAGTAAAGTCTGCCCTCTTGACTCACGTTATTTTTAATACGACTCGCGCAGTACGTCAAGGAGGAATCTGGTAGCATCCGTGCGGGCCCTTGTGAGCCACACGAGAGACACGTACGCTGTGGTGCGCTGGGGAGCCATACTTAAAGCATGATAGGTGGTATAAGTCTCCCTCACTGGGGTGCCACAGGTTAACCGCGCCACCGACTTTCTGCCCCCCCCCCGCCAGTGTAGGGGTTTGCGGAAAAACTCTCTGATCCCACCTACATCAGCGATTCGTCGATTCTCGGTGCGAGAATCTCGCACCTCACCAATTATTGCTAACCCTTCTGGCGGATGCGTTGACTCCTCAATGAGGAGATTCTACACGTAGTGCCAGTGATATCCCACTCGTTCCCCGCAGGAGAGTCTCCTGTCGAACTGGTCTCGAATAGACTCTGTTTCGCTCCACTAATGACGTCAGTCTGACGGTCAGACTCTGACCTGATGGCCCAGCAGCGGCGAGTGCAATTTATAGGTGACAGACTACCACTGCTGGTTAACGGGGCCCGGTAACCAGTCAGTGCCCGCCGGGGCCCGGCTGCCGGGCACGTTCGTTTTTCCGGCAGATTTTTGTGCCCGTTGCGCATGCGTGCTTGGTGCTCCACGAAAGCCACCACGTGTTTGCACGAAGCTTATGTGGCCACCACCGCCTCGTATCGGATGGTTCAGTTGGTCATAACACCATGTACAAACTCAGTAAGGCAAGGGCTCAGCTCTGCACTACAACCACAAATGATCTAGCAAGCGTGTGTGGCGCACGCCGTGCGCCGCAGGGACATGCGTTCAACACTTTGCCGGCTCGGCTTCGGCTGTATTATGGACGGGGCCCGCACCCAGGCTTCGATTTCTTCTAACTCAGCACTAGTTCTGCCTGATGAATGATCGCTCATCTAGCACTTGTAGTGATAATGTTTGACCGAGCAACAAGAACGATTATAAAGAACCCCTAACTCTGAAGGATTCCTAAAGCCTCATACGAAGTATTATAACCATCAGCAATAAATCGGTTACATCACATACAGTTAATGTCGTAACCTCGGGTTCCTACAAGTTCCGTGACGGAACGACTACTACTAACATACTGCGGTATGTTCGCAGTGAACAACAATAAAATTGATGAGATTGATCAGAGTGAGGTGGCGATTCTCACGCAGTTTATTCCCGATAGTGTGGTCAGGATAGCCAGTATGCGACTTGACGACCCTCAATTTCGGCTAACCCGGCAGCCCTTGGATTGGGTCCATTGGACGCCATGATGGCGTCGCCATCCAACTTTTCTCCAAGCCGACTGGTTATCTATCGCCAACCTATAGACTCACATGACACTATCATCTCATGAAGGCTATTTGATCCACAGATTTCCTCGAGCTTTTTGTGCATAGGGCGAGATGGGGCGATACCACCAGTAAGGCATGTCACGGTGACACACACTCTTTCGTTGTCAGTGACAACTTATCACGCGTAAATATTGAGATTTGCGATAGTCCCGTAGCAAAACTGTATGTCCCGAGTGTTCGAGGTGCAGCTCGTTATGTCTTAACTTAAGACATAACTGAGTCCGACTCTTAAGTCAGAGGCATAGAACACTAGCATGTACTCGTACAGAAATCGTGCATTGCAAGCTCTAACTGTCAAGGTCTTCAGTTGACCTATATCGAGGCGAATCGGCAGGCGTGTTTAGGGCTGGTTATTTTCCAGATTTTCCTCGATTTTTACTATGCTACACATGTAGCCTACACGTGTGGCTTCCTCTTAGATGAGACTGTTACGTGTGTTTGCCCACGGTGCGATGAGTGAATCTCGTCTGATCCAGTAAAATTGCGTCCAGTGGCCAACACACTCCAAAGGTTGAGCGGGAAGAGGTTTCGGTTTGGGTATCCATTGCTGTCAAAGCAGCAAGTGACCCAAGCCAAATCTAGGGGCCATTTGTGGCCCAAGTCCCTATATCGGGCACAATTGATGTGCCTGGAATTATTGGAAAGTCATTCTACTGAGTGATGTCATCATCAAGTATAACGCTTCACAACTCCCACAGTTATTGCTATAACTGGGCCTGAATAGCAAATCCCATATCTTTGTTTTCTGCATTGTGTCTGGAAATATTTGGGTTGTGCGTGCGGCGCTCCCTCAATCTCAGGAGATTTCGCAGCCGCTACATTCGCAAGGTCATTCCACTTATCATTACTAAAAGCCAAGTCTAAATACCGTGACCACTGTGCCACACCGAGAGTTTGCTGGCGGAGCCCGTGAATTTACGTGAAGTCCTTTCCCTCCGAGGAATTCTCACATCAATAGGGTGCCGGCTTGTTTTAATGGAATTTCCTGTTATATCCCGCGTATAGAGAACGAACTGATAGTCATGAGAGATATACATGTACAACCGTACATGAGTAGTAAAAAAAGATTCATTTCACCACCAATGCTGATCCGTTACTTCAATTCCACGTCAGCCATCCTGCACTCATTGTCAGTTGCAACGGCGGTGTTGCTGTCCCGACGGATATGTTGCTTTAAGCATGATTCGACATGAATACGGATAACTCAAAACCTCCTGACCACCCCTGCTGGTATTTGTCATGAGTCTGATATCCATCCTGGGTGACCGAACCTCGGTCTACTTCTTGTCGGTTCTTCAGGAGTCTTGTATTGTGCCGCGGACAGTATCTTATCCATGGCTCCCAGTACTGCGAGTAGGATGGAGATACTGTTTCCTTTGATCAGGTCCGGATTACGTTCCGGACTGGTGTAGATAGAGTGGCTAGTTGCAGTAGTTTATAAGTTCACAATCCCTCCTGGCGTGTTGATACTTGGCCGTGGAAGTTAGAGGTCTTATTGGTGACCCTCTTCGAACTCATTGTATCCTACTGGCCAAAGATTGAAGTCTCCAGTGGAGCTGCTTCAACGCAGAATATGCGCCCTCTTCGATAGGGCTCGTGACGCGATTTCCGTGCAAGGCATGGAGTAATCGCATTGTTGAAAGTTGTAGGTTCTTATCGAAACATGCGTATCTCCCTCGCTATCTTGGTATCGTACTGCTTCATGCCCGGTAGTGCACTAACTAGCTCTGCCAAAGCCGAACTCTCCTGGCCTGTTCCCCATCCCTTCTCGTGCGATACATGCCCAGATGGCCCCAACTGCTGCATGGTGGGACTAGATAAGATAGATTGCATATGCTAATAATAAGCAGCTAATTGCTTGGTGAGTCAAAAGCCAAGTGATATTCCCTTTGTTGAATCATTCAACTTGAATGATGCCCCCATTGATGTCCTGGTCCAAGGCTGGAATGTGCCGAAAGCTCTTGATAAGCTTATATTCTGCACGTTCCATCTTGCCTCTGGCAGTTTTAGTTTTTAGGTTTTGAGGAATAGATAAGCCTATCGTGGTACATGCACCATGTAGCACGGTCTCTGTACTACTTGGTCGGTTCTATCTTGGTGCATCTACCTCAGTCTGGCGATGGCGAGTGTGTTCCTGCGGCAGGAATCCTGCCTCCACTTAGTCTGTCTAAGAGCAGGGAAGAGTTCTAAGTTGCTTAGACAGGTCTCACCAGGTCGTAACCGCTAACCTATCTCTTTCAATTCTGTTCTGCTGGTTTGACGTAATTGCGTATTGTCGTAAAGCCGAGAAAGCTCGACGGCGTTCCTCACTGGAGCCGTAATCAGTCTGTTACAGATTATTCTATCATGCGCACGTCTTCCCTGATAGGCTGTCAGTGACTGCGCCGAGGAACATTATATCCTTCTAGTAGGGTCACATTTATCGTCGTCTCAGTAGATATTCGTAAAAGTTTTTCCTGATGTTACCCGTTATGATTTGGATCTGGTGGTGCAAGTCCTAGAGGACCGACAATCCTCGAAGGATTTAGATCATCTGTTATCTAGGGTAGGTTCCGTCCTTTAGTTGCGTTTGTTAATTCGGTGATTCTCCTAGCTCGTGGTCCACGAATCGGGGATGACACCGGTGAGAATCGTCATGGGAATAGAGGAAGATTGCTGAGTGAACTACTCAGCCCGCCGCTCAAGCTTTCATATACTTTTTTTCCACTCTAATAATGGTGATCAATCATTGATCACCATTAAAAACCACGATCATTCATTATGAATGATCGTGGTTTTTAATGCATAGCGTTAGGTGTGGCTGCCAGTGAGGCACAGCTGATGTGCTCATAGTAAGCAGGGCTGGGCCAGGCCGCCTGGCGTAGTATAGCAGACTTCGCGGAGACCGATTTATGAATACGCTTTTCACCGAATAGCTGTTCCGCTGTAGGGCGTGCAGTGCACGTATTCCTCCGAGGCTCATGCTCTCGTTTTCCGTGGCACCTAGGTTTTTGTTTCCATTTTCGTTTCACGCCTAGAGGTGCTGAGTGTAATCACTTGACTATCATTCCCAAGAGCCTGCAATTCGTGGGCCAAGGGCGACTATCGATGCAGTTCCTTGTGAAGCCGGGGGTTCGTTTGTTTGCTTGTTTGGTGATCTGTGTCTTATTGCCGATAACTCAGGCTTAGAACATCCAGCGATGCAACTGTTGGATTGCCAATGTTTCGGCTCGGTTGTCGGGGCATGATTCAGAATTACCACGTGCGCTTGCACACGGTGTTTGCCCTCAGTAGATATCCATCAAAGGCGCTAGAAATCCTTACCTTCGATTAGCCAGCTAGCCACGCTTGTTCACGGACCGAGGCATGGTGGTTGAAACGGCTCAACTTGACCAATTGCAGACGATACCAATATTGCTGTTTTTAGACTACAACAATTGTAGAATGGTAGCGTAAGTTTACTGTGGCTAAACCCAACACTTTTATTCGAAAAGGCCGTTTTCACGACGACTGCTCTCAAGGCTACTAAAGACAACATTAAATGCCATTCTTAAGTCTACATACGAATTATCTATTCGCATGAGGTAGACGGTCCAGAAATATATTTCTGAGGGCTCTGGATCCCATCCGAGGGGTTTCATTAAAACCGTTTCAAGAGCTTAATGATTATGGAAGATAGAATTCCTCCTAGCGAGGATCGTATGCCGTTTCCAAATAGTCAGCAACATTCAGTGACAACAAACACTACAATCTAAGTCGCATGTGTTTCGAACTCCTCCACAAGGAATTGCCAATAGGTTCGCTTCTGGGCTGCCCCCATTGCACCAAGTACAAAAATTACAGTTACTTCTTTTGTTCAAGGCTCGTTGAGGAAGATGGGATGGACGGGCCTCAACTTGGACCATTGAATAAATGACCAATAACACAGGTAAGTAAGCCGCAAGGCGGAAGAGGAGGCTGGACATTGGCTATATTCAATGCTAACCTGAGGCAATTTGCCTCTATCAATGCTAATGATTGTGGAGTGCTACAATCCAATCTGTCGGATTGTAATACAAATTGTTCTGCACAAAATCATTTCTGAATAAACTGTCACCATGATGGCGTCATGGTCACTGTCGCCGAGGAGCCCATTCCCATTTGTGGATGATTCACAACGAACCACAATCAAATTCATCAGGCCGATCGCAATAATATGGTGATTCTCATCTAGCTTCCTCTCCGGTGGGATGGTTGTGGTAGCCAGTGTGCGAGTTGACGACTCAGAGTCGTCGACTTCGAAGTTCGCCTCGTTCAACAACCCTTGGGTGGCGTTTATGATAAAGCCTTTTTCATGTCCGAAACGAAGCCGGCTGGTTATCTATCGCCAACCCATGGGCTCACACCATCTCACTATCATCTCATGAAGGCTATTTGATCCTCAGACCCGATCGAGCTTCTTGTGTATAGGGCGAGATGGGGCGATACCACCAGTAAGCCATGTCACGGTGACACTCTCTTTCGTTGTCACGCGTTACTCCTGAGAGTTGCGGTAGTTCACGGCAAGACTGAAGGCTTCGAGTCTTCGAAGTGGAGCTTGTTAGGTCATACGTCCGAGGCATAGACCACCAGTATGCAATCGTTCAGACATCGTGCCTCGAAAGCTCTAACTATGTTTCCTTCAGAGAAACACATTTCTCTGAGGCTGGATGACTCCAGGTTCACAACCGTTTTTTGTTCGGTCAAGTGTGTGCGGCATACCTTTTCGTTGTAGTGTAACACAACTTGTGTTCATATGAAAGCAGATATGTGAATGTTAACTGAAATCCTTAAAGGAGTGTGGGTAGGACGCACTGTACAGACATAGCCTGTGCAGCGTGTTAGTGCCTCACCGACCACTTGGAGGGTCTCGACCTGATGCCTACAGGCCGGTGACTCAAGTGATTGGTAGGGCACCTTCGTACCTAGGGTATTTTTTTGGAAAAAAGGTTACTGTTCTCCTTTGTTAACGATCGATTTGTCCCTCATTGAGTGAAAAACCGAGCACAATTTGAGCATTACAGCTTAGCGGAGACAGCGTCCTGCGTTATGTTGTGTAATTGGGACACAGGGATGGCTGGGTGCACTCCTGTTGCTTCCGTTATTCCACCTACGCTCGCAGAGGGCTGATACGTTGACACAGAATGAATATATCAAATTTGATAAAGTATCATACAGTCTGTATGATACAGAGGGGAGTGCTAGGTAATCGAGACTTGATTATCAAGTTTCGCGTGGAGGACAAAATACTGATTATGCTACTCTTGGCCACATTACTCGCTCCTCGGTGATGACTCGCGAAGGTTACAGAGACAGGCTTTGAGTTCGTTACGTTTTGTGGCGGGTCGCTCAACAGAAAGCTTATTAGCTGATTCTCACATAACTAACCGTCATGGTTCATCCGGCATCCACCAGCTCACCAGTGAGCGGCAATCCAGCATGCTCACTCCCAGCAAACCGTGACAATACACTCGACGAGTCACTTCGCAGACTTCCCTCTACGGAACGATCGCGCAGGAGTACTGTTGACTACCGATGATAGCGTGATGAAGATTTCTCGGTAAGACTGAGCTCAGGATATCAACGATCTTGCAGCGTCAACGAGATCCGCAATTGTCGATGCTGTCAGAGAAGCTCATCTCAGCGGGCCGCAGTTTAATGAGCGAACCATTCCGATAACAAGATTATTGCCAAGCTCGCTCAAGCAGTAGCTGGCTCAGCAAAGCAGTGTGAGCACCAAACGAGACAGGTGAATTAACTACATTAGCTTCCCCTGGGAATTCTTTTTGTCTCGCAATGTGCTTTTCGATAAGAAAAGTAGACACGCTCCTCAGTGCGCGACATAATAGCTTAATTTGGAGCAAATAGCTCCTCTACCTAATTTACGCATCGCCATAAAATGCATGGCATACATTATCCTGATTTTGCACTGACTAAGAAATGAGATTCGATACAGAGTCCTCCTGGCCCTCACATCCACGTACTCCAGGCATGGCAACTTGCCATTGGCAGAACACATGCATGTAACGTACGTCTATCCTTCTACTGTAGAAGGATAGACATGCCATACAATGTAGAAGTTCTACATTGTATATCCTACCTTGTAATTTAAATAGTCATACTGCGGCTCTATCTTCGCTCGCTGGTAGTGACTTCCTTCTGCAAAGGGGCTCTGTACTACAAACGGGTAGGTCGGAAAATCCCTATTAGAATAGAGTGGAATACTAGCTATTTTATGTCCTATAATGAAGGTCATTAACGCTGCGTGCACAGAAGACTTCAGTGTCTACAATTGTGTTCTAGCTAAGCGCTGATATGGCTATTCTCTGATTCTCTGTGTAACACAGAGAATCAGAGTAACAGTTACTTCGTTCTCATTCCCAGTCTATCTCTACCCTCCTTCTGGTGTGTTACATACGTTAAGAACCAATTTGGGGAATCCTTTCGTCTCTCAATTAGCATGCCGCGTTGGACTTCCAGTATCAGCCCAGGGACCATACCTTCCGATGAACCAACTGCTTCGCGATTATACAGCCAAACAACAACAGTTTTCCACATGCCGACCACCTCATTGAACGTTGAGTTCTACAACGGAAATCTGATATCTTTGTCACGTCGATTGGTGGGCGATTACATGAAGCAGGAATAATTCAGACTCAAATTCATGACAACTCATGAATAATTAGATATTCATATAATTGGAAATTTAGATGATTCATGTCGCATTCATATAAACTCTTTCACGGTTGCGGCCATTTACTGAGTAGTTGAGAACTTTTGCCTGGTTCGCAGTTTTTTAAATGGAAAAATGCAATGTTAAGGATCATCACTGCTACGTAACTTCCCTAACTCCACGCACTAACACAAAGGTCCGAAGATTCCAGTACCATCAAGCTCTAGGATTATGACTAAGCACATACAAAGAATGCCTAAACGCCTCATATACAATTGTCCTTGGTGTGATAGACAGGTGCCACGCTTTGCTAGAGGAGGGATGATTGGAATTTCCAACCTAGAGAAGCCATAGTATGGCTGCCATACATCCACCAGTAACTGCCAGTAAGAATCCAGTAAGACCATTGTAACCACAGAAGATCAAAATGTGGGCTGCTTGATTTCTAGAGACGTCAATCATAGCAAACCCTTGGGTTGGCCAAAGCAAAATCAGATACGGATTGTGGTTGTGCGCATCTGCTCATAATGATCAGTTTGATAAGTAAACTAGCAATTCATTTCCAAGTTGGAATGCCGACAGCAATGAAGGCAACAGTGACATATATTGTAGTCTCCAATACAATCTAATAGATTGAATCTATAATTCTGAGTGGAATAGTTCAGACAAAAGGCAAGACTTAGAAGCTATAAAGCTGGACCAGCTCAGCGGGTCGAGCACCCTAATGTATGGTCAAGACATAGGCATCTGACCAAGTTGACTCCACTTAGTGGGGTTGACTATGTATACAACTTTGCACCATTCGGAGAGCCGGCGAATACCGACCCGTTGAAGTGACGGAGAGAAGTGCTTTGAGCGGCAGTTTTAGCAATTCCCACTCGTCCATTATCTATTTGAAACTCGAAGTAATGCCCGATCAAAGCCGAACCGGGAAGGATCCGGTGAGGTATATCTAGCTTTACGATCCTAATGGTGCATTTCTCGGCGTCTGGCCGCACATAATTAATATTACTCATAGTGATAGGAACTTCCCCTTTAGGTCCCAAGTTGAACATCAATTTTGGCATTGAGGTGTAGTTACTACACTGTAGTAGCTACAGGAAATTGACCATAGCTTATTTGCTGGGTTCCATACCAGGGGCTGTCGCACCGCTTGAGAGATATCTCTCATTATGGCATCAAAATAAAGCGGTGGTACTGCAAGCGCGTCGCTTCCACTGTCGAGCAGTAGTTTCTGGTTAATACCAAGATGTAGGTGACCATCATCAACCTGCATACTACTCAATGGTACCATATAATGTTTGGCATCGGTGAACGTCAGGTACAGTAATGGGTGCTTATAGAGGTTTGGGTCACAACCACCTAGTAGGACTTTTCCATGATACCTGTCCTTGTTTCGCTCTCTCTTATTAAAGTAAATAGCGAAGGTTCTACTGTTTATTATTCCAGGCTTCTTATTCATCAATTAGTACAGCAGCGGGGGGAACCCACGTTCACTTTGAGGTCCCAAACAGATTAGATTGAATACTGGGGATACATTAGGTGGAGGGTCTTGGCCAATCACAAGCTCGAACTTTACTTCACCGACGTCCACAGACCCTATCTTCGAATCATCTACATGTTCGAAGGCCGTTTCGCGTGTGCCATCGAAGAAAGTGTTAACATAAATTTCGGCATGCTGAGGATCACATTCTGTCTTGCATATATAGCAACCAGCGTACAACTTAGCACACGAAGAATCAGGGCTCATGACAGAGTCATACCATTCCTTCCAGATTAACTGGAATTGACTTGCGCCAGTATCCACCAGGGCCCATAGCCCCAGGTCCTTGAGATGACAATACGGGCTGAAGTCGGATTCATAACCAGATATCCTTCCAAGAACCACATCAACTGACCATCTCCAACTGGCAGTCTACCCGAAATTCCAAATGTAAATGAAACAGCCCGAATGAAGTATAGCAGAGAGCGATAAATACACTTGGTTCTTTGATAGACGTTCCGATTGATAGACATTCTCTGCTAGAGACTCAAGGCTGGAGAGCGGCGTATAATTGTTGATGAACCTCTTAATACCTGAAGTCGCTTCCAGGAAGTGATCACGAATCGTGATTCACGATGACAATGGTACCGTGTCACGGTGACCACGTCAGGGTGTCACAGTGACCTCGTCAAGGTGTCGCAGTGACCGACAGTCGCTGACCAGGCCGATGGCATCGATCTTCTTTGAGCTCGGAAGTTTGAGGGGACCCCTTCCTTTCCCGCCATTTACGAGGCCTAAGGCCTCAGGTCTTAGACCTGACATCCAGTGCCATAACATACGCAAGCGATGTATGATATATTGCTTGCGTATGTTGTGACACTGGTATATATTTTGTATCTACACTGCAAGTATTTGAGCAATGAGGTAAGTTACGGTATGTACTACCGCGTAAGTGGGTTGCTTGTTCAAGGTTGACAACCGCTCGCTTGTTAAACAAGTCGCACAAGCTACAGTATCTAACATTTCGTCCGACTCGAAATGCAATAATACCACCGTATACGATTTAGTAAATCGGATTTACACAACTAGACTCCATCTTGGCATGAACAAAACGGGTAAACGTTGGGTTTGAATAGTCGATCTTAGCCCGGCCTGACAATGTAAAAAGCACAACTGAACCATGGTAGTGTATAGACTTTTGTAGACCGCGACGCCAATTGCTGCTGTTTAAAGGGTGCCTGCAAGGGTTGCTTGCATTTACATAACGTTAGGATTACTCTATTCAGAGGTCAGTCTCTTAAAATATTAATAGCAAACTGTGATGTGCTGAAGTCGCTCACTTCCCACCAAAAATGCCCTCCGATGTTGTTTCGAACGAGAACTGTCTTTGAATATTCCGAGATACTCCACATTCTCAACCAACGCGGATGAAGCCATAGCTGCTATCAGACATATTGTAGCGGGAATCATCTGCCAATAGTCGACAGCAAGGCTGCGGGGAGTCGCGTGCTAAATGGCCGTTTGACGATTACTCGTAGTAATAAACTCCATGCTGTTAAGCACTGTAGGGTAAGCCGCGCGCAAACGGTCACGATAGGTGTCACCTATCAGCCTGATAGTATCAGGTGACCTGAGTAGGACAGTTACCGACTATAAAAAGACAGCTGCAAATGAAGGCAGTACAAAGTCGTTTATTTTCTCAATCACGGACGTCAGTACTATGAAATATCAACATGCGATTGCCACAAAAAATTGCAAGGATAGTGATATTCATTGTGCGCCGCCCGTTCATTGTACACGCGTACACAGTTCATTCCTCTTGCGAGAGTGAGTTAAGTGAAAGGAAGAAGATCACTGCATCTACTGTGAAAAGTAAATGGCAGTCGACCCGTGTGCAGACACACTTTTCAAACTGGCTGGAAGGTCTCTGCATCCTCACAGTTTACTTTTGCAAGGGAAATGAACCCCATGCAGAATGGAGGAGATGCCGCACAATAAAGAGAGAGACCAAATTTGACCCTTCGATCACTGTATAAGGGGACCAATCGTTTCGATCGCTCCGGCTCGAATAGTCACATTGTGACCAAATGTATATGCGTGATTCACGCAGCGTGAAGCCTCTGATCTCCATGTTCGAGTGATTCATCTGAGGCTGAACAGTTAAGCTGAGCTCCACGCTCATATATTCAGAGACTCACTTAGTGGGCGGCGGCCACTTAGTGGCCGTGAGTCGTCACATGATTAGTGGCTAGTGGAGCGAGAAGGGGTTGCCAGGAGAGACTTGACTCAGTGCCTCTTCTGTGGCAGAAGTTCTGCCAATTCCAGACCCATTACAATACTTCAAACATCATATATATTTACATAGCCTAACAGACAGAAGCTCATGGAGGTAGACTAGTCCACTAGTCATGCTAGACTAGCATTGCTAGTGGACTGCCGATCAGTCACTGAGCAGACCTTGCGACAGGCGTGTACTATAAGCGTTGAAGAAAGGCCAGGAAAGGTCAAGAAAGGTGATTGTAAGGCCTCTCATCTTCAAAAAGAGCAGGTATGAGTCGGACTCATTGAGTCCTGAGCTCACCGAGTATGTCATTGATGACAACAATATAAGAAGGCGCCTCTTCCGAGGCGTTCACTTCATCAGTTAAATGACATTAGATAAGGGAACGCACGATTTCTTTCATGCACTCACTGTCGCTATTTAATCACTATGGTAAGAGTCTTAGGTTAATAGCCAAACCTTGCATAGTTTTAAACTCTCGAAGTTGATATATGTTCGTACACGGTACGTCACTTCGCGGGAAATCGAGCAATGTGATATATCAGAAAGGCAGCCTTTTGAAGGCTCGAGCTTTCGTTTTGTCTTTGGTTTCGCCAACGTACCAGTCATGTCCGTAAGCCGAGGAGTCATGGTTATGAAGACTCACCGAGTCCGACTCGCTTTGAACGGCTGTATAGTTCAGTCACTGAACTTCAGTGTGAACGATGCCGAGCCGGGATTATCGACACTGCTCGTTGCCGCAAGCAAGCCGCTTGATGTAAGCGTACTGAGGCTCAACCCAACACCTCCATTCAAGAATACTGATTTGAAAGCGACTGCTTACACTCTGATAATATTGGGTGAGCAGTCCAAATACTACTTAAGGCTGCAGATAACAGCCGACAGACAACACGGGGCCCAGCTATGAGAAACTGCTCATGAATGCATTCCTCTAGGACACAAGAAAAAATCTCGTTGGCGAAGCAACATTATAACGGTAGCTGGTGGATGCTAGATTTTCTTCTTGGCGAAACCAATAGACCCAATATCATAGGTGTATTGGACGAAATGGCCTTTGAAAAGTGGATCACCGATGATCCAACGGTAAGGGGAACTTTGGTTGAAATCAATCCCTTTGATACGAAGTCTACAGATCCCTGGACGCTTTAAAGCTCTTGTGTTGTCCTTCCCTTCAATGAATAGCCTTGTAGTAAGTCCTTCTTCATCATCGGCTTTAATGTCGAACCAGATCTCTGGCAGCTTGCTGATGTCCGTGCAGTTCATTCTTCTCGCTCCATCAATATGAACGAGCTTGCTTATATACTCCAACAACCTGTTGACTTCTTTGACGGGTCCCCAAATGCCGCTAGACCCCGAATCGAAAAGAACGCGGGCCTTCTCGATGTGCAGGGCTTCTGACTCCGTTCCAGAGCGATAACCAGCCTCATCAATATTCAGAATCCAGCCTTGATCATCCCTTTGATGGAGTGTGACAAATGGTGAATGCCAACTAGGATCAGGATCTCCACCTACCGTCAAATGCCCGATATCAGCGGATGTCCTTGGATAGGTTATCGAGAAGGCCAATCTGCGTATGGCTCCATCCAAGCCTCGAACCAGCTGATGGATGAAGGAGTAGAGCTCACGAGAAAATCCCGGTGTCTTTTTCAATGATAAAACCGGAACTGGCGGGATGTAATCCGGAGTATATTGCTTCACTACACCAAGACGATAGTCCGAAACATTAACCGTCGTTCCGTTCGGGAGCTTCACAGCAAGAGATGCAGTATGAGGGAAGAACGTAAGAGTAGACCCGTCTACGTAACGAGTAGTGTCGTTCTCTTTACTGCTCTCCGCACACGAATCACCAGGACAAGAATAACAACCAGCGGTGAAGGTTTTGCATTTCTGTGGACCAAATGCATTTTCATAGAGAACATACGTCCTTCTTCCGCCGGTATCGGGTAAAACTCGGACAGTCTGACCATCGAACACCAGCTCGACCCAGAAACTGTTTCCAATCAACTTGATGGGAAAGTCAACAGTCCATGGCGGCAGAGCAGCTGAGCAAAAGTTCATAGGCAGAACAGTATGTTGTAGGTAAAATAATATAGGAGCAGCTAGATGACGGGTGATCATGGTGCTTAAAACAGGGTGGCTGAAGGAAGGAAAGATAGGAATTATTTCTTTCTTTCTTTTCTTTCCTGAAAAGAAAGATAGAGGAAAGAAATTTATACCAGCGGCCTTCGGCCGCAAGATGGAAAGGTGTCGCTTCGCCTTTGCCAGCGACAATAATTGTCGGTGACGCCGGCAGATTGACGGGGGCAATATCATTCTACTGTATAGTAGCGCTACCGATGCTGCACCGGTCTTGTGTACTGACTCTAATGGTAGAGCCTCTACCTCCGGAAGGATGTAGAGATAGAGGTAGAGTCCACTCTCTCTTTAGCATTTATTTTTTGTTTAATGATTTATTCTCTCTCAGCCTGAGAGTCTCAGGTTCTTCCCGAATGAACCCCATGCAGAATGGAGCAGATGCCGCACAATAAAGAGAGAGGCCGAATTTGACCTCTCTATTACTGTATGAGGAGACCAATCGCTTCGATCACTTCGGCTCAAATAGTCACATTGTCACCAAGTATATATGCGTGAAGCCTCTGATCTCCATGTTCGAGCGATTCATCTGAGGCTGAACCGTTAAGCTGAGCTAATTATACTGGATCGGATGGGTTACCCCGATTGTGCGCCGCCCAACCCTTGTACACGCGTCAGCAGTTCATTCCTCTTGCGAGAGTGAGTTGAGTGAAAGCAAGAAGATCACTGCGTCTACTGTGAAAAGTAAATGGTAGTTGACCCGTGTGCAGACACAGTTTTCAAACTGGCTGGAAAGTCTCTGCATCCTCACAGCTTACTTTTGCAAGGGGAGTGAACCCCATGCAGAATGGAGCAGATGCCGCACAATAAAGAGAGAGACCAAATTTGACCCTTCGATCACTGTATAAGGGGACCAATCGTTTCGATCGCTCCGGCTCAACTAGTCACATTGTGACCAAGTATATATGCGCGAAGCCTCTGATCTCCATGTTCGAGCGATTCATCTGAGGCTGAACCGTTAAGCTGAGCTCCACGCTCACCTTATGTGAGCCACATGATTCTGAGTCACATGCTCAGAAACTCTCTTAGTGGGTCACCCACTGTGGGTGGTGGGCACTTAGCGGCCGTGAGTCGCATGATTCACATGATTAGCAAATTAAGCAAGAAGGGATTGCCAGGAGAGACTTGCCCTAGTGCCCCTTCTGTGGCAGAAGTTCTGCCAATTCCAGACCCGTTACAATATTTCAAATATCATATATTTACATAAACAGTCTAATAGACAGAAGCTCATGAAGATGGACTAGTCCACTAGTCATGCTAGTGGACTGCCGATCAGTCACTGAGCAGACCTTGCGACACGCGTGTACTATAAACGTTGAAGAAAGATATTGTAATGCCTTTAATTAAGGGCAGGTATGGTTCCTGAGTTCATCGAGGATGTCATTCGTTTTCGAGTTGAGGACAATACAAGAAGGCGCCTACTCCGAGGCGTTCACTTCATCAGTTAGATGATGAATGGTTGAAATGATGAATGTCACCTGGTCACGTACCAGTCATGTCCGTAGGCTGAGGAGTCCTTATTATGAAGACTCACCGAGTCCGACTCGTTTCGAATGGCTGTATAGTTCAGTCACTGGAATTCAGTGTGAACGATGCCGAGCCGGTATTACCGACACTGCTTGTTGCCGCAAGCAAGCCGCAAGCAAGCCGCTCGCTGCAACTTGCAGCCTGCAAGCGTACTGAGGCTCAACCCAACACCTCCATTCAAGAATACTCATTTGACAGCGACTGCTTACATTCTGATAATATTGGGTGAGCAGTCCAACAAAGTTAGTACTACTAAAGGCTGCAGATAACAGCCGACGGACTACAAAGGACCCGGCTATGGGAACCCGCTCCTAGTGGGGGGCATTCATTTACAACAAGCACTACAATCTACGTCGCATGTATTCCGAACTGCTCCACAAGGAATAGCAAATAGATCCGCTCCAGCACTGCCCCCATTGCACCAAGTGCAGAAACCACAGTTACTCTTGCGGCTCAAGGCTCGTTGAGGAAGATGGGAAGGACGGGCCTTAACTTGGACCATTGAATAAATGACCAATAATACAGGTAAGTAAGCCATAAGGCGGGCGAGGAGGCTGGACATTATATTCATTATCTAAGGCAATCCATGCTAATGCTGGTAGACCTTAAAACCAATTATGCTGCATTGGGTATCCTTGGCCGTCACTGGGAGACAACTCTTAATCCCGTCACCTCGGGAGTCCGCTATGCAGATTAGTCACCCGCGTTGTTCATTTTAATTGCTCCAGTATGCAATAATCAGTTGGGGAAGTCCACGGATTCACGTGGATTCTTTTCTCTATGCCTTTTGTGGGAGAAGTAAGGCGTTAAACCTAGGACGCTGGAAAGGCGTCCAGAAGCCTGTCTGGAAACGGCCTGTCTATATCGGAGCGAGGTTATGTCACATGTTACTGTGACACAGTATGGCGAATCTGCCAACGCGGTATACAAGTTTACAGGTAACAACGAACCATACGATCAACTAATGATGTCACTAGTGGCCAAATCCTCGCGAACCGATATGTTTGCGCATGCACGACGAGGAACCAGTACGGACGCCGCACACCACGCGAGCCAACACCATAGAACAGCAAATAGTCCATATTACAGTGATGTGTAGGTTTGCGTTTCAAGAAGCTGAAAATTCTGACGGGAACTTTCCGTCAGCATCTGTAGTTTCCTTCGGATTTCCCGTCGGGAAGGGGCACATTTACACTTCAAGGGAAATGTGTATGTTTTGCTTCACACCAAGATCCTCCATTTGAGTTAATAATATCTTGAGTCTTCCAATCAACAGAGCTAGCAGTTCCATAAGTGCGGAGCCCATGAGCGCCTCCAAAAGGCAAGAAAATTGGACTCTTTGGAATGATCAGAGTCGGAAAGCACCGCCTGTGCTATGGCAACACGCTCGCGAGTCCAGAAAGTCTAGATGACTCGCCTAGCCGGACGAGAAGCTCTTAATTTTCATCGTCTTCTTCTTGTACATAACAAGTGATGGTGGCATGGTGTTCACTCGTACAACTTGGTTGAACCAAGTCGGGATCTTGCTATGCAAGATTTGGGATGTATCAGTTGAGTTTGCTAGGGCTTAGGCTTAATCTATGGCTTATCTAGGCTTAGGGGAGTTGGAGCTTTGCCTTAGTGTGCCAATAAGACCGTCTTAGTAAGAGGGCGTAGGCTTCGGTATGAGAGTGCATCGGGAGGGTTTCTGAGTCGATTGAGTACACTCGTGTCGTTCAAAACTATCAACAACTCAATCGCAACATTCACAGCAGGAACGAAGAAACGACAACACACAACACCGATAGTAATTTATTCGACAGTTTCCGGCAGTGGCTCTTCTGTTTGCATCCCAAGCTTACCCAGAACCATCTCAGCCAAGGCTAATGAAGCTGTGAGTCCAGGAGACTCTATACCGTACCTGATAACATCAACACGTGCTGGAAGCCCTTCTCACACTAGCATGCGTATTACAGTGACACATATCTTCCGGCGTAGCCATGATCATCAACTATAAAATCACCTCCATCAACTTTTGGCCGAATACCTGAGTAGTCAGCCTCCAAGGAGTCATCCGGTAAGGCAGGCCAGTAATATCGAATGTTGCCATAGAACTCAGCGGCCCTCGCAGGATCCACTTGGTAGATCTTAGGGTCATCTGAAACACTAAAGTGTCGCAACAATGATTGTGTGTGATGGCACACCTAAGTCAACATCATCTGGCAGCCATTCTCCATTGGGCCCGAATTTCAGGCTCTTACCGTCAAGACTTAGTGTGCAATGCGTACCTGTTACGCGATGTAAGGGTCATGAAATTCCAGAAAAAGTAGAAGCGTCATTAAGGACATCCGAGGAGACGGCGTTTCCGAAAAGCTGACTGGTATGAAATCCCATCAACAGAGTACTCTGCGGAGGCAGTTTATGATTCGAGAAAGAAAGGAGTATAGATTACCTAGGCCAGTGGCAGTCGGCTGCGGGTAGACTAAACTTTTAAAAGGGAATTCTATGCCGCTCTTAAGTTTGAAATAATTACCCTTCACGAACCTGGAGAGAAAGACAGTTTTATCGGTAGAACCCCGTCATCCACTGCACGAAAGAGGTTGATTATGGAGCCTTCAATATTTCCCGCCGAACGTGGAACTCCGGCCATTTGTGCGTTAGCGATGCGCGCTGGCTGAGAGCGCAAGATGCTGTACCTCCTCCATCAATAGGGAGTGGATAAATTTCCTACCAAGAAAATAGACACAAGCCAACTGAGTTGTTCCAGGCAAGACCGAGCCATTCATTTATTAGCTGTTACCGTGCCGCCAAATCCTGCCTCAAACTCATCAGATGATGGGCTCTCGTTTACCCGCCATCAGACACTTAAGCGATATAAGTGTGTAACAGCAAAACCTCAACAGTGCCATCGATTTTGCACACACTACCGAATTCCTCCGTCACCGCCGCCTCCTATGCCCCAAATATAGCTCACCCAGGTGTGCGAAGCAGCAGCCTTACCGCGAAAAACCAGCAATGAATCTTTACAATGCCAAGCTTGCCAAGCCGGTAATTACTTAGGACACATTGCTCTGCGCAAATTAGAGCCCACGAATCGGCATTGAGATCATGTGCCCCGGCCACACACCGCCAAGCTAAGACATTTTAGCATTATTACAGTGTACCCTGTGCTACACTGCACGCATCAATAAGTGTGAGGTTTCCACAATAGATTGATGAGACTAACATTCCAATCTTTATCGGGGATCGAATGGTTAATGGAGGCTAGGGTGGCGAGCACCCGACAAACAAATATCCCTCAGAGGTATCCAACTCTACATTGGGAAAACGTTCGATTTGGGCCAACTCGGGGGGCCGGTGCAGCAATGATGTAATTCCTGCGTAGCTCCCCTTGCTTACCGAGTTAGAGGAATGGTAACCGAGGAGTTCTGAGATAACCATAAGTTGGAAAAGTGTGTTGCATGAAGGCCAGCTGCATTTATAAGAACATCACATGACATGGTGTCCTCTCCATCATTTAGTGTTAATGTAAATGGAGGCTCACCGGATGAGGCAGCTTCCTCAGAATACGATACACCTGAGCAAATGCGACATAAAAAGTGAAAAGACAAAACATAACTCTGTAATTGTCTATCCTGCCTCCAGCTTACGGATAAATTCCAGCGTAGGCCCCCCCACAGTGTCAACGAAAGCGACTGCTAAGAGAGTCCCAAACCACCAAAACATCAATTGTGCCCGATATAGCGACTTGGGGCACGAACGGCCCCTAGATTTGGCTTGGGTCACTCGCTGCTTTGACATGGATACCCAAACCGAAACCTCTTCCCGCTCAACTTTCGGAGGAAAAGAATACCTCGTCCAAGATTAACAATTCGGGCAATGAAAGCCACAAAGATATCTCAGTCAAACATATGTATCATTTAATTCTTACCAGTAACTTTATTGTCAGTTGCAATAATTGCTCCATGCTCCTCAGCATCATCCCTCAACGCTTCCATCACAGCATGGGAATCAAACACGGCTGTATGTGGGCTCCATAATGCTGAGAAATCCGAGGGTACCTAGTTGATCATTTCAAACGAACGAGCGGTATGAGACTGTACTCCATCGGGAAGGTCCTTCGACCAGTTCACATCCTTGGCGCCGTTCTCCTGTGCTTTATGAAGGAGTTCTTCAAGCTGAGTTTTGTCACGCGCCACGATATATTTGCCGCACTTGAGTGAAGTAATGCCGTGCTGTTCGATGAATCTTTCCATGAGTTGAGCTCCTCTCACACATGTCTTGGCTTTGACGGAATCTTTCTTATAATAAATACCTAGGTTGACCTGTAAAATGCACGCTTGACATAAAGATACGACTACCTTGGTGAAGCACTTCGCTATTTCTGCTACTTGTTTCCTCGCCTATTCGTGAGTTTTTCTCAATGCATATAACCTAGAGAAAATCGACGTGAGCGCGCAGGACAATACCATGTCCAATTGTCCGACAACGTCTTGATCGTTTTTTTAATTCTGGAAAATTTTCTCGGGAAAAATACATTCACTGAAATTCGACTTGATGATGGCGGCTGAATAACACCCGAGATGTGGTCAACACCACGGTGTTGATTCTGCTCGTTCTTATTCCTGAAACTTCGTACGAAACATTACTGAAAACCAGTTTCTTCATAAACGGAGTAACACTATCACAGATAACCTTCATATAGCAACTCTACTCGGAAAAAGTTTTCGTTGGAAAATCGATGAGACATGACCGACGGTCATGTCTCATTTCCACTCGGTGTACGGGGCGAGACGTTGCGCGTTCGGCCCCCACCCCCACAGTTCGCGCCGTGCGGGTAGGGGCCCGCCGGGCGCGCCACAATTGAGCAGGGTGCTGGCACCGATAGACCTTAACTACCAAAATGCGTTATCTGGCCTATTTTCGCAACTAACCGTTACATTTTCTTCAAACTTGGCACATCTATACATCTCCGAAAACGACCCGGATTCGCGCAAACGTGGTCCCCAGGAATACCCTACTTCACAAGTTATTCAAGCATTTACCACCGGTGACGGCGTCACACCGCTCCGCCGGGAGACAGCTTCAGATTTCCACTTTTGGGCCCTGCGTCGCTCCGTCTCTCGCGCAGTTCAGGTTTCACGGCTTTTCCCCCGCGTCGCTCCGCCGACTGCGCATATCACATCTGCCATTTCCCGTCACCGACACGCCCGCGGCTCGGAGAGGGGCCCCCATTGTGGGGTCTCTGCGAGCCGCGGCACTGGACGACCGTCCGCAGTAGTTTATGTGGTAGTTCTTGTGGTTGTTGATGAGTTTTGCCGTCTGTCTCCTGCAGTGGGCGCATATGCCCAACAAACCCTCCGATTTTGCCTCTAGCGGCCTCAGGACGATCGGCTGCTAGGTCATTGACCGAGAGGAGTCGGCGAATTGCCACAGTACGAAAGCACTTGTTAGAAGGAAGGTCACAAACCTAGGCGTCGAAAATTTTGACAGTACTTTCCTGTAGAATTTCGTCACCAAAAAAGTCGACAGGAATTCCACGAAAATTTCCCACATTTTTCGGGGATATGTGGAGTTCCAAGGTTAGCCGAACACACCTCAGTAGCACTGCAACGAGCAAGAGCTCTGGTGATGGCCAATCCAACCACTCCGGCACCAACAACAACACAGGTCTTATCGGCCATGATAAATCTGATAGAAAAATAGGAAAAAACTTATCTGCCATTCGATGATGTTGAGCAAATGAGAGGAATAGAGATTACTATTTCAGAGAAAGTATGCGGGCAAACAATTCAACGCTAGAAACGTATTCCGAAGTGAAAGTGCCAAAAAATGTATTTTCCAGCAGAAAAAAGCCGCAGGCAGGGATCGAACCTGCGGCCGATTTGGACGCAGTTTTAAAACATTTGGGAGACTTGGAAAATTTTGACATGAGTGAGCGAATGCCTCTCCCGTCTAATGCATTCAAGGTACCGGCTTTATTTTCGCAGTGTTTTCTGTAAAACGGTGCAGGAATGCCTATAAAGGAGGATCTGATGGAATATACAGATTGAATGAGACTTAGGAATTATTAGTTTTACTATTTTTCAATCAGAAATGTCTCATCCATTTGGCTGGTCAACTAATGATGATAGTACTTCGGATGGAGAGGATAATGAAGAGGTCATAAAGAGGTGGATAGGTTGAATTATTATGATATTATTGAAATTCTCAAGATTATTAGTGATCGAGTATAGGGTACCAAATCGATATTATTTTGTTTAATATGAGTTACGATACGATAATTATAAGGTAGTATTTACTATCAATAATATTGTTAATCCTAGCGGTTCTATGGGAGCATATAACGATCTTCTCCCTTCAGCATTTCCAGCAATCACTTTCCCTGCAGTAGATGGAGGAAAATCTTGTGAGCTCACGAATGCCGTACGGGTCACTACGATACTGTCATCGGGGAAAACGGTTATTTTTATGGAATCACGCGATTGGATAATTCATAAGATATCTTTGGGTACAACTTTCGAGCTTATGTTTAGATTGACTGTTGTGACGACGCTATTATTGTTGGTAGAAAGACAGTTAATGGCGCTACGAAAAAGATGGGAGATCTAGCATGGAAGGTGAGAAGAATCTTCAGGTTAAACGCGCAAGAGGTAAAATAGGTTGGCTGCGTGTTTTCAGTTGGAGATTCTTGCTCGTAAGTGTGAACCAAAGCCGTGGTATCGTATATTAGCGGATGACCCAGGTGAGACCTATCTCCTCATTTATTAAATCAATACTGAATAAGTAAATGGTCTAATATGTGTATGCATTTCCTGGCACGTCACAAATGAATTATTAAAATATTTCGGGACGTTTCCCAAATTTTTGGACTCAATCTCGGAGGCTGTTGATGCCAGATTGTCATACTGATTAGTTTTATCGATAGTGGATACCACTCACTGATTAATGTATATAAGAGGAGAAGTGCATATTGCTATACGTATGTCGTAATAGTGTAAAGTATACGTTTGCCTTTTTACACTTGTTACGATGTTACTGCTGTATTTTTACTTTTCCTTCAGATAGGCCTAAGACGCTGTATTGGTTGGAAAAAAGAGTTGTTATATTAGAAAAGGAATTGAGAGAAGTAAAACGATTGGGGGCCGGGGAGGTTGGAAACTTTAATATTGTTTATTCCGAGCAATCCTTATATAAAGAGGAATAAATATGAGCACGTAAAGACATTAGTGCGCAGCATGCTCAGGCGATGGTGGATGATTCTTTCAGGCATTGCTGACTCTTGAACGTACTTCACTTGAGAGTGGCGATTATCATGCGGAGTGTCTTCGTTATATAGCAAGGCTTGAAGATATGACTAACAAATACGAAGCTGCAATGAGAAAGGTGAGGTGGGCAAAATCTCTCGCGTTCATTTCCTATCGGCCTGTTTCGGCTGTTCTATGGCTGGTGAATTGTGCCCTATCTCGCTGGTGAGTCATACATAGCAACGGAACTAGCATTGATTGGGCTCATAGTTAAGAAGGATGAGTAATGGGTGAAATGTGACAAGTTAAGGAGCCTTGGAGTACGTCGGTGAAGGCTGGTGATAGTAGACTACTCGATACCGTAAGGTCGATAAGTGCACTCCTATCTCCACATAATAGATCATCTGTAAAAGATCTCATCTGGTATATTATCAAGATAGTAATAGTAACTTTCGCTGCCTAATTCTAGTAGCATATATGACTATTGTGCAATTTAATAATATATTTTATTACTTATATATTTCCATGGTATTTATAATATAGAGTTCTTTATATATATTAATTATGGGTATTTTACCTATTATAAATAAATAGTGATATCTAAATGCATATAAATAAGGATAAGGTCACGTGGCAGCTGTTCACTGGCTGAGGGATCGGTCAAGATGACGAAGGTGTGAACTATTTAGTCACTGTTCATACAGTGGGTTTTGTTGCAAGTTATGAAAGAGATTTTTGAGCAAATAATAATGTGTGAATTAAAACGGATCTCCCTATATTCGAACCAGCGACCTTTCGGTTACCTCAGGTGGCCTTCCTAGAAAATGCGTTGAAAGAATCCGAAGAACGTGGTCATCTGACTGAGGCGGAGCTGGCGTCACGGCGTCACGAAACTCGCGTTGCTGTCGAGACCCTCCAATTGGAAGTGCAACATCTCAGGTGATTAGTTGAGGAATTTTTGTCGGAAAATTTAGGAATTTTCAGGATTCATCGGGACAAATTGGAAAAGTCACTTTACGAGTGTCGACAAATGATAAAGGAAATGAAGGAGGAAGCAGAAAGGATGATGGAGGTGGGAATTTTGTGGCGCGTGACGGTTTGTTAGGGCTGAATGGGACGTGGTGTTGATGTGGTACCGAGGCACAGAATTTTATGACTGTTCTTGAAATCTTCCCGGAATTTCGGAAATTTTGTAGATCTCTAGCGGCTCGTTTCTGAAACTATCTGATGAGTTTCCAGGAGCTTCGAGCGCCCCTTGAGTTCTGCTTTTCACAATCTGGCCGAATTGTGAAGGATGTGTCGGTATGGCTAGGTGATGGAAAATGATAGACTTGAAGGTGAAGCGCGAGAAGATCAATTAAAGCGTCATCTGAAGGCTACCACGGAGAGGCTGGCTCAGGTGAATGGGGAACTAGGACGCAGTTGGTGGGGCTTGAAGATGAGACATCTATCTTGAGGAGAATACATTAGGAATTCGGAGGTCTGGAGAAGGACGAAACGGTTGATCGATTTTGACTGTCATACGACAGTTATTATCATTTCACTCATGGCCATCTGTGTTATATTACTTGGTCGCCATCCATGAGTGTACATAGGATCGGCAAGCTAGTAGTGAAGAATTATGGATTGTCGGGAAGACGGTTGTGGTACAGCTGTTGGATACAAGTGGATAAAATATAGTGATTACTTAATTGTTGCTATATGTGGTAAATTGATCGATTTATCGCTGGCTGGCGGCCGCTGTTTGCAAAGATTCCGAGCTTTGCCGTGTGTGTACGACTTGATAATGCTACTAGTTGTGCGTGCATTAGGCATATTAAAGGGAGAAGATGATATCTGATGGTGGAGACCCGTATCTAAAGACGGCGCTTGCTGAACTTGGCATAGTTAAACGTGCCTCGTGATTTCAATTTTTACAGTTTTCGCGTGAAACTTCTGATGTATAGGATTTTACGTGATGACAATGCTTTAGTGGCATTAATAAAACCGTTTCTCGGAAAAACGGACGAGCGAGATTTTTGTACCATATATGGCAACACTAGGGATATGTATATCTATTCATAATATTACTAGTATATCTAATATAATAAAGGATATCCGTACTAATTATATATTTAATAATCAATAGACTATAAATAATATAAATCTATATTATAAATATAATTAAGGATATAGTAATTATGGTACAGGAATTAGAATTAATAATCTCATAGAGACGAAGCTGCCGAGCATTCAAGAATTGTCGTATCAGGTTCGGGTTGAGAATAGGAAGTTGTTGGAATATATCAAGACCACTACAGAACAGTAAAGCTGCTTGAGCGAGGAAGCTGAGAGAATCGGGGAAGTGTCGTCTTTTAGGTATATTAAAGATGGAAAGGAATGGAAGAAGATGCTGGGAAAGTTAAATCTGCAAGCGAAAGATTTCAAGTGCGTTGAGGAAATGCAAGTGAGGATAAGATTGCAAGTTTTTGCTATGGTAGTTCTGGTCGAGCAAAGACGGCGGAGTTAGTTAGGGAGTTGGAGATTGGCATTGAGAGACGGATGGAGGAATGGGTAAGAATGGCTAGAGGTGTCAGAATAATTATTATTACAGCGTGTGTATTGGGGACATCTTCAAATGATCAAAACAACGTGTATGTATTTTTCCTGTCGGGAATTCCCCCATTTTTCCACCTCGTGGAGGTCGGTAAATTTGGCAGCACTAGGGGAATCGACTGGGACATCCTACGTGATCGGAGAAATGTTAATTACACAGCGTAAAATCAAGTACTTACCTTTGATTACCGCGTATCTTAGGAGTAACTGCGATTGGCTTTAGTTCCGTATTTAACCGTCTTACCTTTTTTGAGATGGCTACGATTACCATACGATATTGCTTCTCATTAGACTTGATTCAAGTCTAATAATTAATGCAATTTAAAAATCTATTTATTCAAGCAAATATCAAGTCACTTGATATCGGCAGTGTTATGGGCAATCAAAGATTTTCTAATAATGTTACAGCACCCGCCATCTAAAGACCGTTGAACATTACACGAGCCTCATGCGTTCCATCTTCACAGTTTTCAATTGGCGTTTTAAATACATGGTTTTGCGTATGGTGAACGCATTAGCGGGGTGCATGGAACCGTTTCTGGAATAAACGGGCGAGCGAAAATTTTTTACTGCGAGGAAAATTTCATGAAAATTTCGCGAAATTTTTGACCTTGTATTTAGAGGGGAACTGAAGAAAGATTCCAAAGAGAGATCGAAGCGTCATATAGTGCACGTGATGAGATGATTGCCGAGGCAGCTGGGTGCAGAGTTAAGATGGAGGAAGTTGAGAAGGAAAGGAGAGATACTGGTGAGAAGTTGACCGACGATGGGCAAAGTGTTCGAGGAATTCTGGTATGAAAATCTAGCATCTCTGAGCGGTCTTTTTGAAGCATTTGTTAGCGGAGCTCGATTACATATCGTGAAAGGAAAATACTGTGTTAAATTGCTTCACTTCAAGCCTAGCAGACACTCTATTATTCGATGAGAAGATGGAGTTCTTACCAGAACTTATTATCAAATTTCTGAATGCCGAAAATCTCCTCTTAAAATTCAAGTATATGCGGTTTTCGGTAGTAGAATTGACGTAGCTTCACTGCCGTACCAGTTGCGTTGGGAGTAGAGATAAACGGGCAGGAGCAACTCCGAATTATTTTGCGGATTTTTTCCGCGTTGCCGAAATTTCTCATTTCGCTGACAGAAATGGAGTCATATTCTCATAGAAATGGATTTGGCATCTATCAAGCTCGAGTTCGGTCGGCGAGAGCGGGAACTACTCGATGAACTTTCGACAGTCACCACTCAACTTGCTGACACTAAAGAGGAGCTGGCCCAAGCGTAATCTTGAAATCTTGCCAAATCTTGCATTTCCTCAACGTTCAGTTTGGATACACTCAATTGTGTTGATGATAATGTTGAAGATGATTGTAACTATAATCTCGAATTTGGTGTGCCTGTGATTGGTCCACGGAAGTTGCGAGGAGAAGTTCTGTGTGTCGGATGCAGGTGAGGAAAAATGTGAAAGAAGTGGAATTTGGAGGAGTATCTTTTGAATTTTCAACTCCTATTAGGATTTCTGGTCCGGCCATTTTTTATTTCATCACCTTTGTTTCTACAGTGCTCCAAATTAATCTGGCATAGCTGGCACGGGCGAATAACTCGCTTGCCTATGTTGTCAATAGCTGCCATGAAACGGTCGAGAAATTCTGTGACAGAGGATGTAATATAGCTAAGCATGACATTATCCGATTTCATGGTTAAACTCGCTCTAGTCATTTCAAGGTTATACTCCGAATTAATTTGGAGCGATATATTCCCCTTGCATCCATCCCGTCTTATTGATGAGCTCAACGGCTTGCATCGCAATTCATATTTTTGGGACCAAGTTGTTTTGAAATTCTGCAATCGCTCAAGACGTCCTTAGGTAGTATTGGCCTATCGCCGGGCGATAATCGCCCTGAGCCTGTGAAGCTCGCTTGCTGGTCACAAATGAGCCACTATCCCGTGTCGTCATTGCTCCGGTGTTGCCGTACTCGTTCAATCCTTACCCCCGACTGCGGCCCGTTGAGGTTCACTCCAATCGATGCCGAACGAAGAGTAAAAATGCAGCTCCCTAGAATCGAACCGGCGTGGTCTTATCTTGAGCCTCGGATTGCACTCGGCAAAGACAACTGATGCTTCAGGGGTGAAAAATTTCGCAAACTTTTCATGAAATTTTACTCGCAGTGGGAAAAAGTAGTAGAAGTTTCGAAATAACATTTCTTCTTGACAGGCTTTCTACGTGTTCCAATTTTCAGGAACCGTGTTGTGTTTGCTGGTTATGGTCCAAAGACGGGCGCGTTAAAAGTATCGTCTGCATTACCGCCACCGAAGCTCGATGAAGTTGTGGATGATTTTATGGCCGATTATACCGATGCAAAGAGAAGGGTTAAATTGAGGAGGAATATCGAAAGGGTTGGTTGTTATCGATCAATCGGGCGCGCGCTTTTTACACCAAATCCGAATAGGCACACCGGGAAGCGGAGGGGAAGATAGGATCTCGAGGTGGCTCTGATGGGGAAAGAACGAGACCGTCTACGAGGTGAGAGGGAAGGATTCGATAAGGCTTGGGTGATTGTATTTGTGTTAGGGAGACAGGTACCCCACAGAATTGCAGACGATTACAGAAGAGAGCGGTATGGGAATTAATGCATGCTGGAAGACCTTCGTCGAATTCTTCACGGTGTGAATTGCCCGTCTTATGGCGGAAATAATTTGCCTTATGTATCGAGTTGAGTAATTTCAATTGAAGATTTCCGTAGCGCGTGACTTTTGATGCCGCCTACGCCTTCGGGAGGGGAAGTTGGCAGCGGCGGGGGGCAACAGAAGGGTCAGCGATCGGGTCAGGTCTCTGGCGATCAGGTGCGAATGGGACACGACACAAAAAATCTGCACGCATACACAGGTACTTTCTTTCGACGTCATTGTATCGAAATCAGTGACGGAAGCCGCGGAGTTCCTACGAACGGCCCAGATGGGAATAGACCGTCAGAAGGTTAGCGGAGCGAATCGATTCATGTTTACCGTTTTTGTTTTCTAGGAATATTTGGCGCAGCGCGAGGCTGAGCTTAAAAGGGGTGAGACTAGATTGTTGAGAGGACAGAGAAGATTGAAAATGCAAAAGAAAAAACTACGGCGAATAATAAGAGGAATTGTAAGTGGATAGGAAAATCTACATAGTGCGAAAGATACGCGGATTTGTTCAAGTGCCGGATTTCGTACGGCATTTCGAGAAAATGAGAAAGACCTCTGAATGCGCGTGAGTGTTATTTTCTCACTCGTCACGAAATTGCATACAGTACGCGACATCTAGAGATGCGTGGTCTTTCAGCAATCGATTGGCATATCTCTCGATTCAAGTGGCTCTGAAAGGAGCGATTCATCAACAAGCAGCTCAGAGTCCACCGACGAGTTTGCTCGTAAACAGCAGAAGAAGCGCCCAGCTGGTCGGTCACGAACACCTGTGATGAACCGACGACCAACTAAGAAACGGAAAACGACAAACGAAACGACGGGAACAACAACTGACTCTAGGAAAACTGATAGCTCAGTTACAGCACCGGTGAGATGAATATATTGGTAATTCCGTGGCGCAGTGACGGTTTTAGGGACCATGCGAAGGTGAGGGGTCTCCGGGTGTGGTGGATCCGGCAGTGCAACAGGAAGAAAAAGAAGCGAAAGCGGCTGGCTCGTTCAACAGTGAAAATGGGAAGGTTTTTTGGAATAGGAGAAGTCGAGCCTGGATTGCAAGGTGAGGCAGTTAAGTGCACGCATGCACAAGAAGAGCATTACCAAGTCTACTCAGAAGGGTCTGATTCAATGTTGTCGAGGGTTTGTTGCCTCCTTCCGGTCCAGGAAAATATCTTCCTAGATCGGTTTGTGTTTTATAGTGGTATTTTTTGGTCCGGATATGTGAGGCTGAAAGAGTCCCATGGCCAGCGAGTCGTAGGGCAACACCAATGCTCCGAGAGGGAAGGCTTCCAATTCTTTATGGGAAAACAAATTCATGCAGAAAAATTAAGTACATCTTCGCATTGGGAACCTCTCGACGCTTGAAGAGCTGTTGATCAGTTGGAAGGATGAGGAAAGTGGCGGTTGGAGGACGAAGTCGTTTAATCCCCGAACAAAGTATGACGGAAATGTCCAGTCGGCTCGAGACGATGCGATAGGTAGGTCCTTCTGAGATGGCGAGTTGCTGATTTAAGCGAGTAGTGTTCCTTACCGCGCGACCGAAAGTGAAATCGCCGGCGTCGAGCGATCCGACAAAGAAGGAGGCATCCTCTGGTGGAGAGGACGACGAAGAACACGAGGGGGAAATTCAAACCGAGGTATAATTATGTGGCGCAGTGACTATTGGCATGGTATCTTGCTCAGATGCTTAATGGCGAAGATGCCGAGGAAGGAGGTAAGATTACACTTGGTGGCATTTTTAGAATAATCGCTAGTGGTGGAATGAAGATTGCATCCGGGGAGGCGTTTTCTGGGTTCACAGATGAAGAATGGGCACATTAAACAAATACATAGGAAAGGCCCATTTAAACGGGACTTGAAGGGAAACTAACATTTCAAAGTATTTCCGATTTTACGATAGGAAATCAGAACTCGGTTGGCATTAAGCATGTACTCCAATACTGAAAAAAATTATTGTTGAGGGCCCACTCGAGCGTGCTTTGCAAGTTCTCGAAAATTTCTAATATTTCGTTCTGCATGCCGTTGCAGCGATCGGCTGCATGCTCGCAGAAATGGCCGAGAATTCCCCTTGAATGTTCGAGACGTGGATTTTTACACCTTGTTGAGCTTCATGGCAGGTTCTCGTAAACATGATAATGAAGCGGAAGTGATTGATGCGACATGGGTTGATCCCAGCAAACCATTGGTGAGCTTTTAATGGCAATTCATAATGGAGAGATGTCGAACCCGTAGAATCTTTATTGCGTTTTCTGCGTGATCGGCGTTATCTCGACTTCTGTGGGTGATCGTGTAACACTTAACAATTCTTAACAAGGTCTTAACCGTCAATTCGAATACCTCTCTGAGAGATCGTCCGAACGGTATTATATAAAATTATTGTCTTTGGAAATCTTTTGTAGCAACTCCAATTAACGGCTCAAGACTGCCGCATCACTTCTGCCGCATTCAGGCGGAATTGGGCCTCGCTCGGGCCTTGGGGGGTTTGCTCACGCGATGTATGCCCTTTGTTCGAAAGCTGGCAAATGTGTTATGACCGCGCGCCGCGAAATGCCTGCTTCAAAAATTATTGACAAATGTACAGATAGTAATTATCATAGGCGTAATAATGTACGCATTTATATTCCTATCCTGCAAATACTCCATGGTGTTAGGCAGCCACGAACGATGGACGAGTTGAAGTTGTCGAGTGCAGCCTCGTGTCGTCCTCATCTTCATCTGATGAATCACCGAATCGTCGCCGAGCCTGATTACTGTTTATAACATTGATAGTGTATCATTATTCTTGTCAAGTGCAGAGTTGGTCAATGAGCTACCGAATTGAAAGAGTTCACCGCGCGCAACGCCTTTATCCGTGAAGAATGATCATTATCCTCACCAAGACATATTCAGACTGCACTTGTTGTATTTTCCAAATCATGTACGTTGGTGAGCAACCTGACACGCTTGATTCATCTTGTTATATTTCGGATCATTCTTTATGCCGATATTTTTCCTCGCATTATTCTCAACACTTGTTGGTTCGATTTGGTCCGCCGACATCTTGGTCGATGAATACGCAAGATACGCGGTGAGCTTCCCACGGACAATCATTCCCCAGGAAGGGGTATTTCGTAACCTTCGTGACCTTGAGAAATACGAACGCAACTTGTCGATTTGCAAAGGAGTCCAAAGGAAGTGAACTTACAAGTGCAATCCTTGCGATTTGCCATCTCAATCCAACCCGTTTTATTCGTTCCCCAGGAGGCTTAATGGGGCCAATTAAGGTTATGGCTAAATAACGCTTACTTGAATAACCTCAGATCATTCTTGAAACATAACCACGAGCTTTATCAAAATTAGAGCGGCGGCTTGCACCACAATGAGTAACAACTACTCCTTTACGCAAAGCTTCGACAAATTATCTGCCGAATGCGAACTTTTATTAGAGTAGTTTTCCCATCTGTTCCGTCGAGTTGGTTGAACAGCTACCCGGTGGCGGTATAATAGATAGGGTAAAAGACGTGAACTTGTTAGTATCCAAACCAATTCAGAGGTATGAGAGTTGACTTAAGGCGAGCTAAATAGCTCTGCAGAGGATCGCCTTTGGCCATCTGAAATTCAACGATTGAATTGGTTCGTATTGGCCTGTGATTACCGTTCTTGCTACAGCAGCGGAGAGCTGCCACGCATTCCGACTCCCAGTACTCTTACTGAGCACGAATCGTAGGCAAGGTAGGGATCGACTTAGGTAGGGCTTTAGGAGCAACCAGATATCGATGCAATATCGGACTCCTGACGAAATAGATCCGTATGTCTCATCGAACTGTATGAAATATAGTCGCTCTCGGATTGGGGTTCTGATCAGGAGCCGGACTCCTTCATCAACATTACACCCTCCCATCGTGCTTGGTGGTACAATGATCTTGATAGTCTCATCACCTCTCGATCTGGCTCACATACGATTATCGTTATGTGGCTGACAGAAGCCGAGGAGCTGGAAGCTGCCAAGTTGGGCATAACCAAGATGATAGTCTCAACGAGTTTCGTAGGTATATTACCGACCGGCATAAGGTGCAGATCTTTGCACTGCTACCTCCGTTGGCTCGGCCGGAACAGACTTATCTTATTAGCTCTCCCTTGGGCTCTATGAAAAGGTTGTTTATCGCAGAGTATCCTACAGCGGAAGGTCCGAAAGCGACCTCGTTTGGAATCTTTAGCAGGCTGCTGTTCAGCCGACCTTCTCCGTTTTTTACGTCGAATTCGCTCGGCATGTGGCGCCCAGATTCTTCCCAGTGTACTTGAAGAATTCTCTCAGTTCATCACCGACGCATGTAAGCGGCCAGTGCCGCCGTCACGCGCCACAAAATGTTATCAGGTTACGAGACTATCATAGAGAAACCCAAAGGAATCTCCCGAGCCAGAAATCGAAGTATCCCTTCACTCGTGCCCGTCGCGTGAAGGTCACTACAGATGTGGAAGCACCGCCCGCACCGTATGGCATGCCTCTCGCCGCGCTGTTGGCACTGCCGTCGGGGATATGGCCAACATCTGCGGCTATGGGGCTTGCTCAGGTTCGGCAAGGATTGCTGGGCGGAATGAGCGGGTTGGTCAGGTTTATGCTGTTTTATTTGATAGTCCTTTGGGAAGGGAATGCAGTAAAAGTGAAGATGTGTGGCGATGTACGAGGGACGTAACAGAAGCTACTTAATATTTTAAAATTATCGAATTGAATTATAATTGCATTGTAAATCTTCAGGTTTGGCCCCGATAGTCGATCAAGCTGGAATAGAAATCCTAGATGATATTGCACTCATAGGGCATCAGTGTGAGATGCACGCTGCGACCTCAGATACCAACAGTTGTTAGGTACGCTCTCGGAGGACTGGTGTAGCTTTCAGGGCTACACTTTGCCCGGCGCAATCCAAGAATTCGAGCCCGAGTAGGTTCATTTTGGGTGTGCCGAAATGACGCGTCTGTTAGGTCGACATCCTCCCGATCGTCGAGGCAAGCTGATAAGATCGTCTGTGCTGTGGAGGAGTCGCTGGGCCTCGGTAGGCCATGTGATTCGCTTTCAACGAGATCACGTGAGTAGGTCCTCAGACAGCTCGACGAAGGCTCCGGCAGGAATTTGGCGTCGATGAGGAATTGGATGGTCTCATGGAACTGCTCAAGGACGGCGCGTCATTAGACAATGACGGTTACGGTATTGTGTAGTTGAAGAACCCACTTAGTTAACATTATCGCAGATGAACCCTCCGGTGCCATTGACTGGGGTTCCGAGTTCGGGATTAATGTCGAGCCTCGTGGTGACGATGATATTTATGATGATTTAGCGATCGATGATGGCAACGAACATGAAGAAAGTCCGTTGAGGAGTTTGTGGATAGTATTATGCGCTCATTGATTGGGTGTGTGTCAGGTAGAGAAGAGAGCACGCCAAAGTTCGGCGCCAAAGAGCTGGAGCAGTTTAAATCAGACTTTGAGAGCGCCACTCAGAAGTTCTTGAAAAGTCCGTTTAACTAGTTCCGCTGTGGGAATAACTAGGCAGTCGTCTGATAAATCAACATTATCGGGGTATGGTATTATTAAATACTGAAAACCAACAAGCATTGAGATTGAAATATTTTCCGATACCGGGACTCGAACCCGGGTCGCCTGGGTGAAAGCCAGGTATCCTAACCAGCTAGACTATATCGGAAGATGCTGAAAAATTCGACAGGTCAGGGTGCCTCACTACCCATGCTTCAGGACGAAGCGATACCCGGCTTGTCGCTCTTGTATCGCCGGATACCAGTGCAGCTACGTCGGCAATTGCCGATAAGCTCTCTGAATCAGCAAATAAGGTAGACACTTCTTCACTCCAATTAATGTAAGGAGGTGTATTTCCCAGAGCACTATTCAGGCCACCATCCTACTGTCATCAGCTGAGCCCACTGAAGTCCCCCGAGGCAACGATAACATCTCAATTCTGCGTGTTAAACAAACTGCAAATTGGTTGGGTGAGACTCACTACTGGATGACTTGGTTTGGTCCTACTTCAGACTTGCTCACTATGCCTTGGAAAAAGGCAAGGTTCAACAGCATCTTCGTCGGTTTCAAAGATGTGTTCAGTATTTGGTCGAATGCGGTGATTCAATTGCCCTCTAGTCTTTCTCCCTCTGACACCTGTAATTGTCCGATTCGTGAAAGTGAGTGAGTAAACCAGTCAGGCGTGGAAGCCTCAAAAGTCCTCGGAAGGATATCAGTCTCCATCTCGAAGTCCACAGACGAGCTAGTCATTGAAGCACCTACATCGCCAGCACTGGTGATGCGATACTAACAGAACCTGCTGGAGTCACCCTATCAGATCAGCCTGCTAGAGCGCACTTTCCGTTCAAGTCATCTGCCTTGTATCCGCAACGTTTGGCTCAATGCAACACGAACGCTCACTGTTCAAGGAAGGTCATCGGAAGCGTGCGATCAAAGGTGCCTAATTCTCTCTACGTTCATCTATGAATTCTTGTCTGTTAGGGGAGACCTTACAACACTCATCCGTTTCACACAAAAGCCGGCCGACCGTATGGAAGGGTTTCTACCGATCAGGTTTCTCCCTCACTTAGTAGGTTCCACCATTTCCTATCGTCCACACTAGTTGTCCTGAATCAGGACGTTTTTTCCTCTGAACGCATTGTTAACGCTTTGAAGGCCTTGGCGGGGAGCATCGGGGAATCCGAGGTTCTCGATAATGGGTCAATATCATCGGCCCATGCAGTACGTCATGCGCGTGCGTGCAGATACATTGTGTGGGTGACAGAATCAGAATCCAAGTCTTTCATAGAAGAAATCGGTATGAGACTCGAGGACAAGGATTACGATTTCTCCAAACCAGCTCGGAAGAAGTAGACACTCTCCTTACCACCACATGTGAAGCCTCTCGTATAGGGCGACTAGTTGGTGGGCAAAAGGCTCTTCCCAAGATGACGGGAAGGCGGCTTCGGTTGCAACACGTCAACACGGCTTGGGTCTGATTGTTATTATCGGCAAGGGTGTGTGAGCTCTCATTGTGTCTCGAACAGTATGCAGTTGCTGTCAAAGCGAGAGGAATAGTCGGTCACACGATAGCAGAATACCGAGTGAATCAAATAACGAAAACGAACGAAGCTGCTGCGGTGCTACGGCACTTCCAAGCTCTGACGGCCGGCGTAACTGACAATGGCAGATTCTCCTTTGTCGAGTGGGGCTCAGGAGAAGGTGAGCTGGCTGCTACTTCTGTAACGGTTAGATGACGTTGTGGTCAGGGCACTTGTCGATGGCCATGTCACAAGCCTTTCCCGAGGCGACGATCATCTCTGTGGAATCTGATAAACGATCTTCGGTAACTTGAATCAAAGGAGGTGCTTCTTAATGAGTTACCAGGAGAGACATAGGGCAGCTGGAGCCTCCTTCGTCAAGTCGACGGGCCTGACCAACAATATAGTGTGTAACGGCGACACCACCGAGGACACAGCTCAGGACCTAGCTGACTGGTCACTAAAACGCCACGTTCTCTTTCCATCTTCGCCCGTTCAGCCCTGAACTGTTCCGATTCCAATGGATTGGCCAGAAGGTTAGTAGTCCTCGATTAGCGGGGGCATTTGCGAGCAGTGCCTTGACGACGCTCATACCGTTGAGAGCAGGGTCAGCGGTGAGGCCTTCTGTCCAGTGCAGAACACTCTCTACCAATCCTCAGACATCGTTCCTTCTGACTCTCGTCACTGGGCGTAACATAGGACCGGCTGAGCTCGTGACATCTCGGTTCATCGATCGCTACACTACTAGGTTCATAGGTAGCAGAGGTATAGGAGCTACTTGTCATCGCTTACCAGAACCGCACATAACTTCCGATACTGTTCTAAACTGCAGTTGGTTTGGTGGTGGCCCGCAGTTGGGTATCATTCAATGCGACCTGATAAGATCGTCCCGACAAGTAGGATGCTATTGGAAGTGACAATAGATGCCAAAACCTGTCAAGGTGCATCACCATTTTAAGTGGTATAAAGATGGCCACAAGCGAACATACACGATGAAGATAATACCGGTGCGGCAAAGTCTTACTAAGCAACTTGGCGCCACGTCCGCGGTTGGAGGAGTAAGAGTATGCAATTGTTGAAGGCATATTACGATTTGTTTTGAAGGACTGGCGCCAATCGCTGACTCGCCGGTCTAAAGTCGATGTCGATAACTTGTATGTGGTTGGAGACAACGTACTCAATGTCACCCTGTATCGGGACAAGGACAAATCGCCAATTCCCTACAGTGGGAGAGAATATCTGTTGTCCATGCGAAATGCTTCTGCTAGTTGCCCCTCTTCGCGCGGTGACGTTGATACTAATAATGCGGCTTGGTCTGTCGTCCGTTGCCAAGGAAATGCTGTACAAGGAGTTCCTCAGTTTACCACTGTAACCACCGAAGGATTGACAGCAATCGTTAGTCTTCTTAAAGATATGAAGATATGGCACCCTGGAATATCGTAGCGGTCGGCAATAGATTGGATTATATCGATTATGATAGTCGAGGGAAGACATTCACAAAGGCAGTCCAGCAAGCGTATATGGCATTGACTATTCTTGCCAACTATAAAGTACGTTCTCATTCTGCTGAGCAAAGATAGGCTCCCTTTAGCGTACTATCGAGGACTTTGGCCACTGCGATCGAAGCAAGGCTAAGGTGACTGCCGGCTATGACTTCTTCCCCTATATTCACGAATGTGTTGGAAACTCAAAGTTTAAGGGACCATGCAAGTCTCCAGAACTACCAGTGCCATGTGCCGACGGCAAGTGAGTTGACTGTCTTTCCATTATTGTCTGAAGTGCGTTGCCGCCAATGCCATTAGCGACCCGCCATTCCTGTCTGTAATTGGCTCGTTGGATGTTCGGAAAGGCGAAGTGAATTGTTTTTCAGGTGCCACCCCGATATGATTAGCTGTCTTCGGGCGCGAGCTGGAGTGACCGAAAAGCTTCCTGCAGACTAACCTCGCGCGCCCCACAAATGCTGCCTTTCGCTCACTTTCCAGACTAACATGTCTTTTGCGTTACCTGGTAACAGAGAATCGAAAATTCTGCATGGGAGAGATTCTGCGTGCAAAACGGAGACTTCCATCCGAATGAAAGGGGGCATAAAAGCGAGACGTATAATATCTTATCTCTGAAGAGTGCTAGCGAACCCAAGAGGCATCCGCTCTCAATCACCTGTGAGTCTTGACCTATCGAAAACAGAACCAAGAGCCCAGATGCTGTAGTGAGCATCTGGCCCGAGCGCAGTAAACACCGAAGTCCTCGCTTGGAGGAGACGGCACGCCATCTGCCGTTTCATCTGGCGTCTCCTTCAACAAATTAGCTTGTTCATTAACGTCTCCAAAAATGCCAAATACAAACTCTATTTATTTTTTAATAATAGTATCCCTCTCGACTATCACCCTATCATCTGGTCTTCCTGTAATGATAACTTGCACCGGTGGGCCAGAGAGCATTTTGGAAGTACTCAGCGGACAGACCACAAGCATAGAGATGCTGTTCGACTGTGGGCAACCTGTTCAAGGCATCAGCCGATCATCTTACATTGTTGACTCTACCAGAAGATGGCTACCAATAAGATGGGAACTACAGTCCAACATTTCGGACGTGAAAATCAATGGTTCGCAAATCCGGCTAGGTGTTCAATTGAAAGCCAAAATGGGCAGCTTTGGCTACTACGAGATGCTGGCCATGTTATTTAGCGAGGAGGACGATAACACCGACTACTACGCTCGGTTCAATGTCAGTGTAGTTCCAGAAAAAGGAGTGGGAGAAGCCAAGTTTGACGATGGGCTGTGGTCGCAATGGTTTTATAACCCTGTCTCTGGTGATCGTACTTTCAACTTTAACGCCTCTGCAGCCAGCGCGCCTGACAGACTGCTGTCTAAGCCGATGAATTTGAAATTAGCTTGCCAGGATATTTTGCTGACTGACCGATTCGGTGCTACCATACCAGACACACATTGCCGATGGTTGCAGTCAAGGTTCACTCAAAAGAGCTTTTATAATGGCACTCACCATGTCACCACGGGAACGATAACTTTGAAGCCCGAAGACGTGGCACCGGGGTCACCATTAGACCAGATCAATCCTTGCTTTGCCCTAACAGACGACTTTCACGAGTACGAGTATAGTCCACAGTGGAATATTGGTGGTGATAGTCGCTCAGGTAGCAATGAGCAGACATTTTGCTTTGGGCTCATCTTGGAGAACCCTGGTGGTCCGATACCTTCGTTCTCGGCTACCTTCGCGCTACCCCTTATGGCTTTCCTCGTCTCTGCGCTCAGTTTACTGCTCTGATCGCTCGTCTGAGTCGAATTATCTGACCGTGTTGTCTCTGTGCTTTTCGAACGTAATGTAAGCCTCTTTAATGAGCCCATCGATAAGTCAACTATTGGCTCGACTCATTTCTGTCTGAGCGCACTTTTTAGAAATCTCATTGGCGTTGAGTTTCAGGAACAAACAACGGGAACCGTGTAGCGCTTTCCATATGCTTTTCCGGTTAATCATCTCTATCGTAGTCACGCTGAAGTCATCAGCAGCCGCACCTCCCCCGATGTACAAGATATGCACTGCTAGCATCCGAAGCGATGCAGTCATCCAGGGTCCTCAAAAATGGATGTTTCAACGGCTTTTTCGCTGTCCCGGCTTGGCATCCCAATTGCACATTACGAATGTGATCAGCTCTCGCTCACTCGCTCTGAAAGTCCGAGAGATCCGAGCTGTCGGCGAATCGGTTGCCATTGCGTTCACGGCTCGAGGATTTCTCGATCAAGCTGGTTATCACAGTGTAACACTTCTGTTAGTAGGCAAACACGGAGATCGCTACAGCATGAGCTTGCGCCTGCGGGTGCTGAACTATCCGTATGTGTCAGACTCGAAGTTTGTTAACTTGGATGCAGAAGAGCATCTTACTCCAGGTGGAGTGATGGTTGTGAATCTTGACGCTGAGAATATTAAGGATAGTCGATCGGTGTTGCCTGTGCCACTTGTGATGTCTATCAAGTGTGGTGATTCCTACCTGGTCAACGATAAAGGCGAGAAGATTATTGATGATCATTGCGAGTGGATCAATTCGGTAACTATGTACTCGCATTATGCTATCTCTTTCCTTCGCAAAGCTACTGCCTCCTTGACTTTGAACTATGACGAACTTCGCTCTCAGTCTATTGCATCGATTCATCCATGCTTCCTCCTGAGAGATAACTACCATAATTACTCCTTATCGTATCTACCCTCTAGAGGCTCTCTTTACGATAGGGTTGGTGCCAATGAGCAGACATACTGTTTGAACATCGCAACAGAGTCGCTCCAGCCTATATCAGCCGCGGATAGCTTATATGTTCCTTTTGCGACTCTATTTGCAACTTTGTTCATCGCATTTGCCGCGCAATAGGTGTCGTTCTGAATTCCAATGTTGAGTTTTGTTACTGTGCATGCTATATACTCGACGGTAGCGTGATTCTTGGCTATTCGACTATATCGGAAGATATGAATGTCGGCCAAATGTCCAAGTCAAAGATGCGATCGCGTACCCCAACCTGAATGATCACGTGGTCACATGAAGTGTTAAAGCATCATACATCATTTCGGTGCTTTCACTCTTATACTGTCTACCCGAGATCGCCTTCCTGTTGGGACTGCCGTCGATACAGACTATTCAAGGATCTTTGCCGAGCGGCTTCGCCACGCTCTGTAGCACGTGACCATCACTCCACTGAGTGAGTATCGCGAGTGTCGGGCCTTGTCGGGTCCACGGTGAACGGTCCAGCTTAGTTTGATGTCTCTCGCGTATAGGCCGAGACCATAACAATAATAGAGCCACAACCAACACAATACGGATCTGTCTCGTTAAACATAACGGATGCAATTGCAGCAGTCATGCGGTTGTCATGAACGTGAAAGTCAGCGGCGTCTTCTCCTGCCCATGAACCTCCAAAATCGGAAGGAGCATCGCTGGGACGTTATTCCAATGTCGATACTATTGGCCAGAGTACGGAGCAAACTGCCTATCAGATACAACTAAGGAGTAGAGTGGTGGGTGAGTCACCTGAGAATAGTATTATCATCTCGGATCAAGTTGTCGAAGACAGAGTCTGGATATCAGCGTCTGTTCGGCGTTATGTTAATAGCGAGCTCCCGTTTGCGAGTATCACTCATTCATGATGCTCCCTTACGCAAAAGAACTAACAAGATTCGTCAATTCTGTAGAAGGGAACATCTCTGAGAGCATCAACAATATTACACGGGGATGATATGTCAGACCCGACCTAGCCAGATCTGGCCAGTAGATTACGGGACAATGCCCAAAGCTGATAATGCCAGACATCTCGGCAAGGGACTGCGGTGCTTATTCTGGCTCCACAACGCCGGTATCCATCGTCCCTTTTCGGGAGGGCCTTACGCGCCATAGTTCGCTATTTCTACCTCCTCTACATCTTTCCACCAAGCAAAAATAGATAAAAAGCGTTGTTTTGAAGGCAAGGATGTCCTAGGTATAAAGTCATACATGTATATACAACTATAATATGCAACTCTCCCTGGGGACAGCGCCGTTAGAACAAAATATGTGTATGCGTCCAGAACGGCTGTGAGCAAACGTCATCAAGCAAATTGTGGCTCTTCTCGCAAAAATTGAGGTTCCCGTCTACTCCTGTGGTCTTAGCAAACCCAAGGTCTCATCAGTGTTAAAGCCCAAATCCTGGGAGATACCACTATGCTGAGGTAGATGGGTATAGTCTCATCATCGATACCTCCAATCGTAAAACTATGGTTGTCGTCTTCACAACCCAAACCCGCCATTTCATTTTCACTCGCTAGTGGCAACTTACTTATTTTCGGAACCTGGTCTTTCGCGATTAGATTTTTATGCCTCATTTCATACGAACCTGCTTGCGCACCTTCAGGCTATTCTGTTAGTCTCAAACTCCTGGCACGTTTATCTATTCGATGATCCGCACTGAACATTTCCAAGGACTTACCCCTTTTCAGCACCATGATCACCCGTCATCTAGCTGCTCCTATATTATTTTACCTGCAACATACTGTTCTGCCTATGAACTTTTGCTCAGCTGCTCTGCCGCCATGGACGGTGGACTTTCCCATCAAGTTGATTGGAAACATTTGCTGGGTCGAGTTGGTGTTCGATGGTCAGACTGTCCGAGTTTTGCCCGATACCGGCGGAAAAAGGACATATGTTCTCTATGAAAATGCATTTGGTCCACAGGAATGCAAGACCTTCACCGCTGGTTGTTATTCTTGTCCTGGTGATTCGTGCGCGGAGAGCAGTAAAGAGAACGACACTACTCGTTTCCAAGACGGGTCGACTCTTACCTTCTTCCCTCATACTGCATCTCTTGCTGTGAAGCTCCCGAACGGAACGACGGTTAATGTTTCGGACTATCGTCTTGGTGTAGTGAAGCAGTATACTCCGGATTACATCCCTCCAGTTCCGGTTTTATCACTGAAGAAGACACCGGACTTTTCTCGTGGCCTCTACTCCTTCATCCATCAGCTGGTTCGAGGCTTGGATGGAGCCATACGCAGATTGGCCTTCTCGATAACCTATCCAAGGACATCCGCTGATATCGGGCATTTGACGGTTGGGGGAGATCCTGATCCTAGTTGGCATTCACCATTTGTCACACTCCATCAAAGGGATGATCAAGGCTGGATTCTGAATCTTGATGAGGCTGGTTATCGTTCTGGAGCGGAGTCAGAAGCCCTGCACATCGAGAAGGCCCGCGTTCTTTTCGATTCGGGGTCTAGCGGCATTTGGGGACCCGTCAAAGAAGTCAAGAGGTTGTTGGAGTATATAAGCAAGTTCGTTCATATTGATGGAGCGAGAAGAATGAACTGCTCGAACATCAGCAAGCTGCCAGAGCTCTGGTTCGACATTAAAGCCGATGATGAAGAAGGACTTACTACAAGGCTATTCATTGAAGGGAAGGACTACATAAAAGCTTTAAAGCTTCCAGGGATCTGTAGACTTCGTATCGAAGGGATGGACTATCCCCCAACTTTCGGTTGGATCATCGGTGATCCACTATTCAAAGGCCATTTCGTCCAATACACCTATGATATTGGATCTATCGGATTCGCCAAGAAGAAAATCTAGCACGCATCGTCGACCATTATCATGCTGCTTCGCCAATGAGTTTTTTACTTCTTGTAGTAGCCTACTACTACTAGTAGGGCGATGCATCCCCATTATTAATCTGTGGTCCACTTCATTGTCCCGCAGTGAAGCGTCCCCTTTATTTTTCCGTAATTGACCCTATCGCGTTACTGAGGATAAGAGTTCTAATAACTCGGAAATCTGTGCACCGGATGGGTATCCATTTCACCAGTCATTGCTTGATAATAACAGAAAAAGAGTCTTTTAAAAAGACCTTGATAAATTCGGAAATGATTCGTCCACTTACTCATAGTATGATACATTCTGGATCTACACCCATGCTCACCCCAACTTGGGGCAATTCGATGAACGATGCTCTTTTGGGGTACAGGAGTATGGAGGGGAATGTGGGGCTAGGTGGTGTGTCCACAAGTGTTATAAGATGTCCAACTTTATGGAATGTAGCTATATATCAGACACGAAAACTCGAATAACTTCCAGATACCTCCGTAAGTGCGGAGTTCGGTCTGATTAGAAGCAGTCCGCAGAAGCTGCCGGCCTAGCTTTCCTCGAGCATAGCTTTGTGGTGAAAACCCCGAACCAGCTGAACTGAAGTAATACTTTGAGATTACGAGTCTAGATAGCAGCGAGTCGCTGCCAGCGACTGTCATGCCTAAACCCGAATTGGAAAGCTGATAATGCCAGACATCTGGGCAAGGGACTGCGATCCTTACTCTGGCTCCACAACATCGATATCCATTCTCCCTCTTCGGGAGGGCCTTATGTGCCATAGTCCAATAGCTGTTAGTCCTATACACCTCCCCGCTAAGCTGCAAAAGATGAGGAACAACAGTTTGAAGACATTTATATAGTTGCTGCAGGTTCATAGTCATACTTTATAGAAGACTATACTATACAACCATCCCTATGCACAGCGCCGTTAAAACAAATATATATATGCTCGCACAGTTGCCGCACGATACCAAACTATCTCTTTATGTTAACTTGTCAAAGGTTACACAAGGAAACGTGACTGAAAAGGGTCGGTTCTACGGCGATAGATGCAAGCAGGCCGATTTTGTATCAACGGTTGATGCGTAACAATAGTGCCGTTACAAAGAACTCATCACATGGTGTTCGTTCCATAACCCTGTTTCAGCTTAGGAAGTAACGTGTGCGTTCAAAACAGCTGTGAGCAGACATTATTAATAAAGCAGATTGTGGTTCTTCTCTCGAAACATGAGGCTCTCGTCTACTCTTCTGGTCTTTGCTACCCAGGCTGTTCTCAGTGTCATGGCCCAGATACCTGGGAGATACCAGTATTCTGAGGGAGATGAGTATATTCTCGCCATCGATATTTCTGATCGTAAGACTATGGCGGTGACCTTCACAACCCAAACCAGCCATTTCATTGATGGTCGGTACCCACTTACCTCTCTAGATGGACACAGTTACGAACTCAACTTCGATGGTACCTTCGATGGAGTACATCGCTTGTATATTGGGATTCAATCTATCTACCCGGGTATTAAGTTCCAAGATGGAGATCTGACGACTGTGACTTTCATCACCGCGGATAGGTTGTATGTCATGTTCGGTGGAAAAAAGGTGGAACTCAGCAGAGTAGCTTATGACTTACAAGTTGGAAAGTTTGTGTACATGGAGGGTGAGCTCCCATTTCCAAACTTTCGTATAAGCTACAACGTTCACTCCGACGGCGGCCTGGAAGTAACTTTTGTATGTGCCGATATTGCTACGCCGACGGGGATATTCACTATCGTTGAAAACGACCTGTCAAAGTACAAGTACAAGTCCTATGACCTCATTCCTTTTGGTAACATTGACAAACTGAAGAGAGATATCAGGCATGCTTGTCCGGGGCTTCCGTTGTACCCAGAGGATCTTAAAGATATTATCTTCGTAAATAGCTATACCATTTTTATTGGCCTAGGCAACACTCGTTATACGTTGACCAAAGCCTGATATTCATTTTCGCACAGTAGAACAGATGTGATGAAAGCTTCTACTGTGTTCCTTGCTTACTAAACCCAAGCACTGGGAACTCGTATTTTACCCATTTTTTCTTCGATGTTTATGACTTAAGGGGACTCCGCACTCTTGCGCGAGAAGTCCTTATCACGAATAGACATCTTAGTCGACGACGGATGATGACATCATCATGACGATGTATCGATAACACTATACGCTACTGCTCTATGAGATCTTATTGGCTCAAGTTGATGCAGAGTATTAAGGACTCTTATACAGAGTTATTATAGTTGCATGCAAGTGTAGTGCTGTCAATAATGCCCTTCTAGTTTTATTTCTCGACAGACTCTCAGAAGTCATTGCAATCGCTTACTGTAATCCTATCCGGAATGAGAAGCTCTCATCGACTGCCTACTAGGTAGTACCTACCTAGTTTTATTGATACGAATATGAACGAGAGATTGATGTATGCCCCGTGTCTCGAAGTCGTGTTAGGGGACATAGTAACCATGGTGGCGGCGGGTGCGGAGCTACCTTCCAGCGAGCCATGGTTTGCGTAGCGCTAGTATCATACTACTAGTATGCTCAAATCACTCGCTAGCTCAATACTAGCGCTCAAATTTTGTAGTTCTGTAGACGTTGAATCTTCTGCCAGAGTTCGTCGACTGCCTCTGCCTTGTCAGAATAGGCTTTTATTGAGATATAGCAAATAAAGTCTATGAATAGTTCCTTGCACTATGAAGCCGCTCTCTGATCCTGACTCTGGTGAATCTTCGCGAGTCTGCCGCTCACTGAGCGTCAAAGAGCACTAGGGGCTCTTCCTATTCCAGGCAAGGGTTAGAGTTTGTGACTGCGACACTATGTGAAGAGAAGATGAAGTCACCTGCTCACTAGGCTGCTGGATATGCTCACATCACATAGCAGAGGTCACATGAGCTCAGGTATTAGATATTAAGTATGTATTAGTCTTCCTTCCGTATTGTTGTTTACTTAGCTTTGGTATGCGTCATTTGTACTGAATTTGACATCCAAAATATCTGGGAGTGCTGGGTTAACAACAGTAACTGCTACTTTTGCTGAACGTGCAACGACCAATCGCTGTAGCCATATTTGCCAAATATTATTTGGCACCGGTTATGGCGAGGGGGTGTTCCGCTGTTGGAGCTCAGCGCCAACATCTCAGGAGCTGAGAGTTTTTTGGACTGCACGGGATGCTGTAGCGTCTGACTACTAGATAGGGCCGATTTAGCCCGGCTGAAGTAAGTTTGGTGACTAACCTATAGTCGAGCCCCATTTGCGACATTCCTGCTTCAGTATGAGATGTATCCACTATTCTTCACCTATCGGGCATGAGATAAACATGAAACTAGCTCACCAGGGTGCACCAGTACACCTTTAAAACATTCAAAGGCAGTCGCCGACGAGACGGCAATTTTAAAAGCTGCTGGGTTGAGTATAAGCAAGTCTGGTGAATAACTACTGTCAATTAAAAACTATAAGATCGCTGTTCCGTCTTGAAGACTCTCGAAACGCCATGCATTGGTGCACGGGAAGCAGAGACAGGCACAGGCAGCACAAGAAATAAACCTCATATACTCTTTGACAATATCCGGGGGTGAGTTACTGCTCAAACCTGCCATACACAGCGAGTAAGAGTCATCAATGCTGCTCATAGAGCCTACCGTTCCACTCTGTGCCCATCAACTATGGGCCATAGTGCCTGTCTCTGCTATCTATTAGAGGCTACTAGCTGAGGGGCGGACATTTACCTTATCTGGTGTGGTTGGGATCCTGTTGACAACAGCCTGCTGTCATGGTCAAAGGATCGAAAAGATGAAATTCTCAATCTCAGGATGCTGGATTTTCGACATGCCAAACTCAAGTTATTCATGGCGATCAAAAGAGACATCCAGCATGGGAATCCCATCTGGTGAGTTAACGTATCTTTGCTTGCTTTGATGAAACGAATGACTGAGACAATCATAAGATCTCCCACGAGGCCGCGGCTCTTACCTGCTCTTGTCGATGCTTGGCAAGCCGGACAGTTTCTTTCTTCAACTCGTCCAGTACACTTCGCATGCGCTCGATCTCATTGGACTTCAGAGTCACCTGAACACCACAGCGAGCACCGGATACCAATCCATAGAATCACTTGTCGCCGCAGCAACTTTATTTGCTTATCAGGTGAGATTGCTTCCTTCCGATGGTTGAAAGCCTCGCTCATTGCCTGACCGTGATGACAGAAGAGAACTCGTCTTGGGGGTAATAGCGATGATTCAGACGAACCTGAAGCCGCTGCCTCTCGCTCTCTGACACTTCTAGCTTCTTTTCGGCGACCGAAAGGTCCTCCTGCAGTCTCTGCATCGCTTCACTATTCTTCTGAAATCCTCAAATAAAAGCCGCGCATCATTTAAAATTGTCAAGGACGCCTCTTAGAGTGCTCACATCATCGAGTGATGGACACGGTATAGGTGATGTAGAAGAGTCTCTCTTCGGGCACTCAAATGGCGCATGCTTCTTGGGAAGAGTGTCCTGAAAGCTACCCCGTGTGAACACTGCTCTGAGACGGTTCAGAATTCTGCTGAGTCAGCATTCTCCCACGGCTAATAGGAATCTATAGTATAGATTCTATACCGTTGGGGCTCGCTTGTGAATGAGTTGTTGACGCATAAGGTTGTTGTCAGTTTGTAGTTGATGTACCCTTGCCTTGTAGTCCTGCAAGAGTATTTGCTTCTCAATCACGCGATTCAGAGGTGAGTACTTTAATCTCTCTTTGCATGATATCAATTATTCGGCCCGCCCCATGGCGTAGGTCGTTCATCTCAACGCTAGTGAGGTCCTCAGGCTCGCCTACACAGTGAACCACTAGAGTGGTTATATGCAATGAACCCACTTGTAGGAGGCAAGCTTTCCATCGCTGCTCTGCTCTTAAGACGTCTGTTCTCAGATCTGAAGTTCAACAGATTGCCACAGTCGATCTCAGCCAACGAACTCCAATTGTCGGATCTTCCTCCAAAGTTCGTCCATTTCCTCAGCCTCCTCGGAATCTATTTCGCGCTCTTCTACGGGCTCTACTTTTGCGGCTTCCTATATCAAGAATCCTAGTATTAAATATCAGCGTAAAGTACTTTCCGCGGTTCTGGCATTTGGGATTGTTCACTATAGAAAATTTCCATGTTAGCATCGTTGTGGGCTCGGAGGCGCAAGACCTACACACAAAAGCTTTTAACCTCGAGGCATTCGCGAACATGTAGACTTGTAAACTTTCATAATAGAGTTATGAATAACCCAGTATGCACTTCACGAGACAGGTTCGACCTGCCTCACTTCATTTCGTAGCCTTTTAACCTCGTCATTCAAGCTCGCTATTCTGTATTCTTTATCAGTCTCCCAGACCCAGCTCACGAGACGCTGCTGTATTTGCCTGATATGGGTCACCTACAGTGCAATGCAGAACTTAACAAGCATCATGCTTCAAGTAGGGCTAAGTGGCCACCTGCTCCTCGGGGGTTCGAATAAAATCACAGATTGTGTTAAGGGCTTCTCTGAGGACCTTCAGCTCAGTAACATGCTTGAACGATGCTGCTCTTGCTTCTGAGGCTTGGCGACGAGCCACTGATAGGACCTGCCAAACGTAACTCAGAACCGCTACTGCTGAAGGGTGTACATCTCGTGCTTGATCAAGCTCGAGTGATTTCTCTGTTGTCTGTGCTATTGCTTCCTCCGCAGCCATCAAACGACGCTCCATCTATCGTAGCAACTCAAGTTCTTCCCTCCAAAGATCCTCACCTCTACTGAACTGATGGTTGCGCCGCTTGCCGGCTCTCCACCATTCAGCTCTATTTGCCGTCGTTGACTTCGTTCCTTGACTAGACTTGTCTCTGCTGTTGCGAGGCATTCCTCAACATACCGGATCTAGGCGAGATCTCTCACTCAAATGTCTAACCCCACCTACCTGCGACTTCAGCTCCTTGATGATGTCTTCATCAGCTTCTACTTGCTTACGTAACACAATTAGCTCTCGGCCTGTGACGGTATCCCCTTGGGTAATCTGCTGCTGTCCTTCCCTCGTCTCGCAGTCCGTAACTTGCGGGAGCAGCTCCCTAATCCTACTTCGCGCGTGCTCGGCCTGCCGAAAAGCACTCGGAAAATGCAATGACCAAAGCATCCAATGCTTAACCCTCAGCCTGAATGATCGAGTGACTCATATAGAATCGTCCTATGCAAATCACTCACTCTATTCTGTTAAAACATACAGTAAAAATTAAGGTGTTGAATACTTACTGTGGATTCACTTTCAGACACTCTTGCTTGGAGACCACTGAGGTAAACTTCAATGTCGCTGTTACGTTCCTTTACTGCAATAAGCTCGGACTTTATCGACTCGTATTCGTGAATTGGTACACCTATAAAGATTAAATGGAGGTAATCTACTTGCTTTGAAAGCAATGCTTTCATGGTGCATGAATAATCATGTCAGTTCAAGCTTGAGAATCAGTTAGTAACCTCAACAGATTGGAATATGTCTCTTACTGGCTGACAGTCTTTCCATAGTGACCTTCACAGCCTGATGAGCTTTGTTGTTCAGCCGCAGTAAATGAAAGATCCAATCTCTCAAGAATAGCTCTCGAGAGGAGTACTCGGCCGATATGCCCTCTAGCGCATCCCTAAACCACCGCTGCTCTCGTCAACAGCACATCAGTCCTGCCTTAGAGTTGTTGATTCTGTTCTGCTCGTCTGTAGGGCGCGAGTTAATGCGCTTTCTCGAGCTTCACTTTTACTCAACCTTTCCAACACTGCGAGGTACTTCTCTTTCACTTTATCATCTGACACTAAATGCTACTCCAACTCCTCATGAACAGGCCTCACCTCCCTTCGTTGAGTCTGCCTGACTCTGAAGCCTCATACTCTGCTCCCGTAGCTCTTTAACCCGCTCAAGCTCTGGTCTTAGTGTTCTTATCTCATCCTCCTTCTCTCTTAGTCTTGTAAGGGTTTCTTTCTCGAATTCCGCGTGCTTCTGTAACTGACCCGTATGTGATCATATTAGAGTTTTCAAGAGTGTACCAACCAGATTTGTATGCTCTTCAACCAGTACTCCATGGGCAGCGACTCGGCTCTGTAGTGCTTCGCCGACAACTCCCAAATCTTGGCTCAACCTGAGTCATAGAAATTCATAATTGTGCTTTTAATATAGAGTTTCAAGTAATCCAGCAAACTGAGATCCACATACCGTCGTAACCTAAGGCTCGGATTGTTTGGTGACTCTCCGTACCTTTGATCTTAGGGACCACGCTCTCATGGAAGGATGCTCATTAGCTATTGAAGGCATATAGTAGTTTGAATACCACTGAGGGTACCGCATCACACAGTGAGTATTTCGGTATCGCCAAAACCAACTCACTGGCTTGTAAATGTGTTTGTTAGGTACTTAACAGCTCAGCGGTTGACAGCACGGCGATAGCAGCGCATCCTCACTTTTTGTTAATGTTACGGAGTCGTTCATTCTCTTCAATCGTCTCCAGCAGCATGGTGTATAATATGGGCACAGCCTTCTCATGTTGTGATATATCTGTGACGAATTTCTAGTGAGAATTTTAGTCTTGTTTACTTTTCGGTGTCAATACCGCTTGGTCCAGTACATGACTGTATGCTATCAGAGGAAGCCCCTTAATTCTTGGTAGTGCGGTTGGAGGCTGCATGACATCTTCCTTTTCATCCTGTATTATTGACTGTTGAATCTCCGGCTGAATTTATACGGTGCGAAGGGACCCGTCTCCATTTGACGAAAACGTACCTTGGTGCTTCGTGCAGAAGTTACAATACTGCCAGGTGCCATAGAGGAAGCATCCTTAAGGTTAAGACGATGAGGCCTATGAGGTGAGCTGTTAGTCTGGTGCTGGTTGAGAAGGGCTTCTAGCTTGGTTTCTACCTACCAAGGGTTGATCAAGACTAGGTGGCTCAGAAAGTTGATCCTCTTCATGCTTGTTTACGGATTATCGCATATACTGTATAAACCCTATTATTAATGGATCGGGCATATCATCTACCAACTCACGATCCTATGTTCTATTTAAGACTAACTCCTAAGGACTTTTGTCCTCCGCTATTATATGACATCATCATGTCGTCAACTTACCGCTGCTGATATCAAGTCGACCGCTGACGAGTCCCACTCTTGAGATTTTCGATCGACCAGGGCGGATCCGCCGCTTATTGTGTCTCTTAGGCGATGTTCAAGTCCTCGGATCTACTGCCAACCTTTTCATACTCCAAAAGTGGGGAGCATACCTCCGTCTTGAGTTTAGTGATTTCGCTTTTGTATAGAGCGATGTCATCAGAGCCGCATCTTGGCTGCTCCCTTGGAGGGACAATTGATCCTTCTCGGAGGGACTTCGCGAACTGGTAAGAGGTCTGGCTAGCTTTTGATTACATTCGCTACTTGCTGCAAATATATAAGTTTATCAGCATCAAGCCCTTGACACATTACTCCTTTCTCAGCGACCATCTGTGAGAGCTCTAAGATCTAACAAACGGTAGTGCCTAGAAATGCCACCCAGGCGCGCACCTTCTTCCGTAGCTTGACCCGCTCATGGTCCCACTCGAGCTCGCGTTGCTCAAGAACTCTAAGTTGCGCGATCGCTCCGGAAGCACTCAGCCTTTCCGCGATTTTCATTTCTGTCTGAATTGCTGAAAGCGTTGCGCTACTATACCTACCGTTCAAGTCTAGCAGGCGATCTAGTGGTATTCTGCCCGCTTGACGGAGGTAGCGGTTCTCCAGTATTATATCCTCAGCTTCAGATAGGAACTCGCTCAGCTCCACCCTTGCAGCTGTAAGGTGTCTGCAGTAATTAAGTCGATGATAGCTCCCTCTAGAAGGCTTGCTCTAGTTTACTTGTCTTTTTGCCGAATAGTATTTTCAAGCTCGTTAATCTTCTTCAGAGCCTCTGGAGCGGAGAAACCTCGGGCGAACTCGTCGACCTTAATAAATAGGAGACAAGATGAACCTCGTATACCCAACCTTCTTTTGTAACCGCATGAGCTCATCGTCCTTGTCTTGGAGATTGTCCTGTAGTTTTCTAACAGCGCTGTGGACGTCTGAGAGTTCGTATTATTTTACGAAAAGTTGAGAAGGCTTTGACCTTCGAGACCTGCAGAGCCATTTACCCTCTCGCGCGCTTTCTGCTGGTCGGTCAATGCCACAGATTGAGTCGATCGAAGTTGTGCTTCTAATAAGATGTGGCCAAGTTGCCCGCTATCCTATGATTTCACCCAATGCTTCTATTTCGATTTCTCTTTCCCTCAATAGCATCTCGAAAGCCCTGCTGCTTCCACCACGACGCTCCTATTCTAGGAAATGAATGCAATACAGACATATTCGTACACTCTCTTCCAAAGATGTGAGCTTCCCTTTGAGGACTGTGTTTTCGAGCTCCAAGTCGGAGATCTTTTCATCTCGCTCGGCCAAATGCTCTCTAATTCTCGCGTCTACCCTAAGAAATGAAAATGGCCTACCACATAGACCGGGCTTGACGATTGAAAAGACACCACAGCGGGAGGAGTTGGCTTCGTGTCCCGAGATGCCCTTCATCACGGATGAGTCGATAAACGGCTCAGTGCGCCGGGCTTACTCCTTCTCGAATTTAGTAAGAGCTATGATCTGTACATTCTTTTCTTCTAGTACGTCCTCAAGCGCCTCTTTCGCGCGGCTCACCCTCGAGATCTGAGTGAAATGAGGTGCTCACAGTAAGGAGCAACGAGAAGAAAGTAATAAGCATAAGAGATGAGAATAGCTCCTTGAGTATGTTACCGTTCACCGCCGATCTAGGTAGCACCGCGTCCGCAGCCAAAAAGCATTTAAGAAAGACCTTAGTCACTGCTACTAAGCCGTTCACCTCGTCCTGAGCATCTTGTAGGGATTCTTCTAGCTCACTCAACTTCGCTTCGTATTCTTCCTCTAATAAAGGAGCGTCTGCCTTTTTATGACTCTCCCGGCTACTATCATCACCATCCACCTGAAGGTGAAAAGTTCTAGTAGACGGCAACGGAGTAATTTGAATATGATTTTTCTCAGTGTACACGAGGGCGTATATAATCGATAATACTGTCAGACCTTCGATCTGAGATCGATGTTCTCGTCCACAAGCTCTTGCATCTCGGATTGAAGTTGATCTATTTCTCTTTGTCTCTCGCTGAATGTCCGCGACTCAACCACCGGGGACAATTTTGAAGCTACCGAGTCTCTTTCCGGAGCTCTTGAACTTCATCGTGGCTCGTTTTTTTATAGCTTTCAACTTGCTCCACTATTTGATCTCTCTCTCGTGCGAGTGTCCTCATCTCCATGTCGTGCCTCAACCTCAGATCCTGAAGCCTTAATAGAAGGGTCCCCGAACTTGCACCACGCACTTCTATATCTCTAAGTCTATGGTTGTTCATTCTGGCAATCTCTTCCTCACACTCTTGTAAAAGTCTGTTAAGTCTCATGTTCTCCATCCTCAAACTCTCTGCCTCTCCTTGGTACCTTGATAAATTAGACGCAGTTCCTCAACTTGAAACCCATCACCCCCGTAAAATATGTAAGCGAATAATTCCATTCCATTCTCATGTGATCTGTGGCCGTCGAAGGGTACTTCTATCCATGTGGGATCCTCTAGTACCCACATGGCGTAGTACAGGCTATTCCACGGATGCTTCATATCCTTAGACATAGATGCCCCAGGTAGGTTCAACAAAGATTCCACGAGCGACTATCTTTCATGGCTGGCTCGTAGAACTCCGGGACGTAGCACGTACTCAAAAACCGTAGTGTTTCGTCCAGGCTTGTTCGAATCCTTTTTTTTGTATATGTGTGATGGTTACAAAGTGATGATGACTCATTCTTACTGGTTCCCCCCAGTGAACCCTCCATGCGGTCCAAAGCCTAGGTTACCCCCGCCACTAGCTGAGCCCCTTGCATTGGATGAGAAGGATCTAGGAAACATGAGGCTGCTGAAGAGGTATCAGCAGTAACGCGAGTCTAGATACCGTTTAAACTTGATAGACTAGCACATAACAAAATCATTCGAGTGAAAACTTATACGACAGAGCATGGACACTCCTCACGAGCTCTGTTTCATGAGGGCTTCGCGACGAGGTGAACTGGAAGGAGTTCCTGTGCGGCCAGCTAGCAACGTCGCGTTGGTTGGTATTTACCTAGTGCTGGTCCATCGCGTGAACGGCTGCGACGAATACTGACGTTCCTGAGAGGAAATCCCATCCTTTCCTTCTATACTGTAGAAACCTCGAGCCCTTCTCAGCATGAAGTGGATTAGCTTCTTACCGCTGACTTTTATCAGCTTTCGATTCTCCTCTCCTTGTCCCCTTCCCTGAAGTTTTATTGTCTTCTATTCTCGACCCTTGAGCTTTTAGTGACCGATAGGATCTATAGGCACAATAAAGGCTATATATCTGAACAATACAACGAGTTGTAGCTTGCGGAAAAAGGCAAACGATACACCTTCTTTATTCGACGGGAGTTTACTGCTGTTACAATGGAGAATGCCCGGAAGAGCTCGTCAGCAGTAAAGGACTTGCTGTCATCCTAGAAGAGGATCTGTGCTACATCGGTCTATTCACTTACCAATGCATCCTCTTCCGATATTAGAGGGAGTACTATTAGCTCCCCGAGGGTTAGATCGGCTCGAACGTCGGGCATACCTTTGGTGACCTCTCCATCCTCGTCATCTCCATTCTCCTCGGTTATCGGAGATAAGGGCTCTCTGGAATCTAAGCCAGAAGGTTTTATTAGGAGGATACCATGCAGCGATCTACAGGAGTACCACACTGAAATAATGAATGTTTTAGAGATGAATTCCTTATGAGCACAATTCGGCGTTCTCGCGTTGAAGCTAAGTGGAGAATTTGTTACGGGAAGAATCTCGTTGAAGGGAGAGATCCTGTAAGTCCTTAGTGATACGTCGACCTTCGGGCCCGCCGGCGGTGATATCAGAGCTCCAGAGGCTTGGGTTAGTGTGATATCGAAGTCGCTGGGCGTAGCCAAAGAGAACCTAAACGTCAGCAGCTCAACAGTGATATACATTAGTTTAAGCTCTCTTAAAAATTATCGCCACGAAATGTCTACCAGGTAACTCACTCGCATAGCAAAATCCCGAGCTCCCGTGTCTACAACACTTGACAGTTCAGCATCGTCTTCACTGTCATCAAGACACTTTGTGATGTAATCAACAGTGTTGCACTGTATGGTCCAAAAAAAGCCTATTATAGGCAGACCTTATCAGTAAGAATCCTCGCCGGACCCACTCCTATCGAATGATGTAACGACAATCTCCTGGGCCGGCCAAGGTCTTCCGAGCCACGCGAACGCAATCCTATCGAGCGCGCTCTTCGGGGTCCTGGAAATCGTAGAGAGCAGCAGTATGTAATTTGCTTTCTACTTTGGTATCAACACGACGTTAAGCAAAGGCATCTCGTCCGTCAAGGAACGACTATCCTCGGCTCCACTCGCGCTATTCTCTAGCTTGTCAACTTTGAGGGCAATTCTTGACTTCATCGCTTCGCTCCGCTCAACATGCCTCACAATTACGTCCCTAGAGGAAGACTGAGGTACTAATCACTAAGCGGAGGACCTACGGCAGATAGTATCTAGTCCAAAGCTTTTTCGCGTTAGCCACCAGTGACTCTGATGGTTTCACCTGTTCATTCACACGCTGTAGTGTTGCCCTATGGGTCATGTTGTTATCGATCCTACAAAGCTGGATGTCTCTAGCGGTAGAGCAGCTCACTGTACGCTGTATCCTCATTTTGAGTGCTCGATTCGTCTATCGATCCACCAAGTGATACGAATCTTTCGAGACGTTTCCTGGTAGCTCGGTGGTACCTTTTCATCTGCGAAGACGTTGCTGGACTTCAAGAAGCTCTGACAGAGCTTCACAGTGTGACGTTTACCGCTTTTTCTTCCTTTGCCTTTTCCAACTCCGCCTGTTGCTTCTTGCGCTTGCGAGCGTAATAAAGAGCATACTCTTTCAAAAGATGATATCTATTGGTACAATGTGCTTGCTCATGACTGCTGCTTGCAGCTTACATGGCTTGGATTATAAATATGCCGTTAATGACTCCACATAAAATTATCATAAAGACAACCACCTCATCGGCGAGGTCAAACATGATGACTAATTGTATAGTGATATGAGTAATGAAAATCGCAAACCTACAAAAAGCCGTTTTGTAGCGTACGAACTTTACGCTATGTTAATGAGACCACGGCACCTCCCTTGAAAAGGCTCCGTGGTTTCATCGACGTGACAGACCTACAAGGCTTTGGCTTCTAAGGCGTCCAGAAGACCTCTTTGCCGATCGTCATAAGGCATGACCGAAACATGCAGCAAGCATGATACACCCGATAAAACAGCATAGCAAACCAACTTCGCTTTCATATCACCAAGGGAGATATTCCTGAGAGAACACCTTGCCGCAAGTCCCACGAGAAGGTCACTGCTACGTTATAAGGCCATATAGGAAAGCCTGCAGTCGCTTGACGCTCTCCCAGTACCAGCATCTTGTCTCAAAGCCGAGATAGAGAAAACCGTATTTCCTAAGGCAGTGATCTTCCATCAGAACTTTCCGCTTATTGAACAGTAATAACATAGATACAAAGACAAAGCCGATGGTCCAGATTGCCAGGCCTGTTACAGCTATAAGTACCAGGGACGAATGAGGGTAACCGTCAAAGCATATTATATCGGGATCACTCAACCACCGAAGCCTTTTGACGTGCTCTCCGTTAACAGAGTCGCTGAACGTATTGCACTGTAAGAGAAGGAGCATTTTCTCGGTAACTGCCTGCCAGGAGTAAAACACAGCAACAAGATAAACTGGCGTGCAGTCAATGATAAACCCAGAGATGATACGTATACCCCGTCGTGTACGTGATTCTACTCTCACAGGATACTGAGTACGCCAGATGCCAAGGAGCCTGTCATCTCTAGGAGCAATACCACCAGTCGGTTGCTCTTCTTCTTTTATAGCGAGCTCTTGACTGCTCTCGCTATCGCTGCTGACCTCAATGTCCTCTGGGCTTAGAGGCATTACGCTGGCCAAAGAGGACCGTCGAGTGCTCAGTGTACTGCTGGAAGATCTTCTTCGAGTCAAGCTGCGGCGGACCTTTTTTGACACGATTTTTATGGTTCGATCTCGTTTGGCACGAAGCTGTCTTCCTACCAAAACCAATTGCCAGAGGCGCTTTCGCATCAGCAATAATGCACCACAGACGACAGTGAGAAAGACTATCTTGAAAAGGGGAGATATCAACCAGAAATTGGCCTCGACGAAGTGATGGTCCGGCGCCTTATCAAAAATGCACATAATAGAACTCTCAATATTTATATCGGGTACGATGTCTTTAACAGCCAGTAGGTGACGAAAGAACGAGCGAGTCCAAGTTGGTATGTTAACTTCAACCGACATGCCGGGATTTCGGGAATATCGTTTAACGTTGGAGAAATCAAACTTCTCCAATGCCGCGATAGCAATGAAATAATTGCTAAGTATCTTAATAATAACTGAATGGATGGGTCGACTTTGGTCATCAGCTGCATCGGCAATGAACTTAGCAATAATAACAGCTTGAGCGCTGTCAATTAGAAGGAACCAAGGGACGTTCAAATAGTATAGAGCTTGAGCCCACCAGGAGCCGTGGCATTCCTCGCAGCTCTTTTCGACATCATCACGCCAATAACCGCTTTCACAAGCTGCGCACATAAAGCCTCTCATTCCCTCCAGGCATTGGCCATGAGATTTGCACGTAGTCGGTGGTGAGAGAGACGGTATGTCGGAGTCCTCCTCAACTATGCAGGACTCTACTACTGGACTGCGAAACTGTTCGCTACTCCTCACATCAGTGATTCCATAGGGCTCGAATTTTTTGGCGCCGAAAACGCTTCCGGCTGCGACCCTCTGTGGAACAATGTAATAATCGGCATTTGCTATTGGAAGCTCTTTGCCGGGACATTCAGCTACTTTAGGTCTCCCAAGTACAAGAGTTGAGCAGGGCTTGCATATAATAGAAGATGTTTGCCCGTAGCCGGCAGTGATGCCGATTTCGGCAGCTATGTCGCGGAAGCTTCCCCGGGAGCAGTAGCAGTCCTGAGGAGATGTGCCCCCCGGATTGGACTCGCTATTGAGTGGGCATGCCATCGGACAGATGTTAGAGTTACCCACACTTGATTTCATTTGTCCGCTCTCACATAACTCGCAGACTCTGGCTTCGCTTGTCACTTCGGTTACCTCTCGGATGCGCTCCTTGGATGAAATTGCTGTTGTATCTTCGGCAACCGTTAAAGAGTTTGTGATAAAATTGGACTCTGATTCATTACTGCTGTACAAAGGTGTATTGAGTGTAACTGGGAGCCTCAGCTCACTTGCCGATCTAGCTCCATCTAGGGCTTTCCTTATGCTGCCATACCGCCAAAAGCCAATGGTCGTCCAATTATAGAGACAGGGAGCAATTGATGTTGCACAATAATATGAAGACCACCCGAGAAGCTCGACATATCCCAGAGCATGCCAAGGACTCGATATAGAACCGTCGGCTAGAGGGCCACCCAGCACTGCGCGACCTAGTCGCACGCAGCCCACAGAGACACCAGGCCCAGCAACTGCCCATACGACAGTTAAACTAATACTGTCAGAAAGCAGTTGCTTGCTTTCCACTTTAATAGACGGTGCGTCGAAGCTATCAGCATAGCTACACATGTCGGGTGAAAGGAGATCAATGTCTTCATTTCTTGCGTAGGCTGTTACCAGTTCTCCACTACCAGTGACGATCTGCAGAGTGAAAGGTGCAATGAGGCAAATAAAGATTATCCTACCCTCAGCTTGAAGTACTTTCTCAGAATGGGCCCCTGGTCTCCCATTATCGATACTTCACTTATAGGGACGTGCTTTCGGCCTGGAGAACACTCGCAGGCATCTATGATGGAAGCGTCAGATACTGTGGCAGACATCCTCTGAAAATAACACTGAGAATGGAAAGAAGCTTAGACGGTACCTCGTAGCCTTCCAGCTCTTGTAGGGTTGCCATACCAAACGGACATGGGATCTTAGTGGGATGTCGTGAAATCTCACGATGCCATTCGTAGTTCAAGGTCAAGTCAGACCACCGAGCCAGAGCCCTCACAGCAAGCGGAGGAGGGTCGGCATTCAGCGGGTGTTCCCTAATATCTTGCTCAGCTGTGCGCCTTCAGATCGGCTCACGTGCAGATGCTTCCTTGCCCACAAGCGACACATCTCCTGTGAGCCCAGCGATGACCTGGGCGGCAGATGCAATACGCGGGCGAGGGAGCTGTATCGATTCTAGTAACCATATCGCGACTTATAGCACGGCAGGGCGAGCAAGGAACGCTGTTCGATGTCTCTGCCTTGTAGAAGCCGAAGCCGCACCGGTGGCAGATCGGGCCGCCTGTCGGACTTGGTTTGATCCAAAACCAACCCGGACCGCACATGCAATCCTGAATGAAGGAACTATCGGTTGCGGACGTGACATTGGAGGCTCCGGTCCGGAGTTGAGATGGGACAAAGAAGTTACTGTATCACATCATGTGATAACATAATAACATCATAATAGCATCATGTGCGCATAAAAACATCGCATGTGATTTACATGCGATGTTTTTATGCGCAGAACAATCAAGAGGGGCATGCTGCGAGGTTTACCTCTATCGTTCGACCCACCGTGCCCGGCGGGACTAGGCTTCCAATGGGGCAAGGCGACAAAGAGTTACTATCCCTGCCTGGGAACCATTGGAATAGCCTGGCCGACTCCTCCTGGATGGAAACGTTCTGGGCGACGGAGAACGGGAGAGGCTGAGAGAAGACAATGAGTTTCCACAAAGAAGGAGGACTTACGGAGATCTTGCTTAATGAAGAAAAAACCACCAAGTCATCATCAACAGAGCTCTTCAATTCCGCCTCAAACTGTTCGATTGTCTGCAAGAATGTTTCCTCAATTGTTGACACCACTGTGGATGACGCTACTATCTGAAAACCGACCTATCAGACGCTTAACGAATTTTCAAACTTTAATGGTGACATCAACAGCTGTTAGGCTCCGTTGGTCTTGCAAGCGGCGGCGATCGGTACCGTCCACTGGGCGCCTAGGAAAGCTAGTGGAGAGCCCTTCTATAAAACACGCCAGGTCTTCTTCTAACGCATCCTTGCACAGGAGATTGGACACGACCGTCATGATTCTCTCAGCGACGAGAGTTGTCGAACCATCGCTGGTGTCACCGATGGTCTGAAATGTCCAACTATGCTAGTCGACTTCGATCGAATTGCACACCTCGGGGTCATCGATCCCATCCAGCTCGTATCTCAGTACCATCGGAACCCTAGCTCTCGATGCTAGCCCTAGGGAGTATGAGATGCTGGCAAATAATCGCTTTGACTTCCGTTTGGCCTACCGCTTTGACAAAGCATCCCTACTGGACACTTTATGCACCCCACAGGATCTCTAGGAGCGGTAGGATCACCAACATAGCTAAGAATGTAGCCATCCAAGCACTTGCAATCTAGTAGTCCCCTCGCGCCCAAATCAGAGGTCGAGCCTACAGCAGGTACACTGCTTGAAGGGGGACTGAAGCACCCTCGAGGACACGTAGAGAGGTTTGCCACGGTATTCTTGTAGGTCCCTTCAGGACACTCGAGACACATACCAGTCGTCTGATTCAAATACCGGCCAAGGTCACAAACGCAGTCTTCGGCCTTTGCTGCCCCCACGGCAGAGGTCGTCAAACCAGGACTGCACCGGAGGGGCTTCCTTCCACCAGGGCAATAGTTACCGAGTGGACAGGGCTCGCAAAGCAGCTCCGCTACGTCTAATGCTACAGAAGCAGAGCCTGCGAGGGTTACAGTATAATAACCAGGAAGACAGAGGCAACCTCGTGAGCTACTGTCCCATGTACTGAACTGAGGGCAAACTGTGAACCTCTTCAACTCATGCGGAAGCGCCGAAATCATCTGTGCTTCGCTGCCATAGGTCAAGTTAGGCTGACCCAGGAGACTTAGACGATTGTATTGGACGGTGAGCTCTACCAACGGATCATCGTAACTGCTCGGTGCTTGACATATTTTGTACACTCCTTTTGTGAGAGGAAATGAGTTGGAAGCTTCGATTAAAGCTAGGATATCAGTAAGTGTGAACGACAAGGTGTTGGAAGATTCCCAGACCGGCTCCATTCGATTCCGGGGAATAGTCGCAGCGATATCATCAGCATCGCCGAGCGTGAAGTCACCACACGGGGAGACCCTGATAAACCACACCATCATATGAAAACGTATCGTGCTTTACTCAGATGTAAGCAACACCAACCCCCTCTCAGGGACCAGGGAGCTTGGGATGTTGAATATAGTGTCTGCGTATATTCCTTCGGTAGCAGGCTCAGTGCACCCCAAGGGTTCAGCAATGAGGAGCGTTCCAACGACCGCACCATAGTCGGTTAATGAACCGCATGCCGGGCGGTCGCTTGCGCTGTGAGGTACAGCCGAGCACCTGGAAAGTACTATGGGCTCTACTAGTGTAGAAAGGATTCGGGTAGCTAGCTAAGTAGAAACAGCGATCTTCTGTGGGATGCCTCAACCCACCAGCACATTATGTACTCGTCCACTTTCGACGTGAGGAAGTCCCCCTCTATGGTCGGGTTCCAACTGACTGACACTCCTCCGTTGTAGGCCGGACGAGATGATGCCGGTACGCCACTTATCGCAGACCACTCTCCTTTTGGCCCATAGAGAGCGCTTCCTGCAAGAGTGAATGCATTAGCTTCACTAAGCTAAGAAGTTTGCTACTCTCTGGATCGCCGGGGCACGCGCTGTCATGAGGTGTTAGCTCCGGGATGTAGCCGCCGATTTGTCCTCTTCGACTAACTACCCTTATTCGATCGCCGTCCGTCGAAGATATGCCTGATTAACAGCCACATTACCACAAAAGAGAAAAGGATGTACCTCTGAGAGCCTCGATAGTACAAGAGCTGCTGCCGTAAAGGCATACTGCTACTTGGTTCGGGTACGGTCCACGAACTTGAAAGATGCCAGCTTCTGCATCAGACATGGCTTCCGTTAAGGTATAGTGAAGTCTACCTGCCCTATAGAGCGTGGAGATCAGCGCTTCCCTGGTTCGCGGGATTTGCTCAAAGCTCGCGGAGGTTGATTCTGTTGACCAACATATACGGTACGTGCCCGGTGATGTAGTGATGAGAGGGTGACTGAAGGTTACCTAAATCAGCTAGGGTCTGGTAGGCCGAGGTCCTCAGACGATGACCACAGGCTACTGTGAGGTGACGCTATTCAACAGACTAGAGACGGCTCACTTGGACATCTGCTAGCTGTCGTTGGTCTTCATGAGGATGGGAGACCAGTGTATATTGAGTACCGCTGAATGGCACAACTTCCGAATCTACCCCTGAAGAAACAGGAAGTCAGGTATTGAGTCACACGGCCCTGTCTACCATTATAGCAGTCTCTATATCCATTATCTAGTGGCCTCAGCAAGATACTGTCTTTGCCGACAGTAGACAGTCCTTGTCCTCTCAGCACAAGAGAAAGCTGTCGGCCGCGGTAACCGAAACCGTCCTCATTGAGGCGCTCATTCGGCCCGTTGACGATGAGCCTCCCGACAATAGCGTGAAAGTCACCAGAGTTGATACAGGACACTTCAGATGATATTCGACACCAGCAGATAGCGTAGCTGCCAATATCAGTCGAAATAGGCGCTATCGACCCGAACGTGAAGGTGCTACCATCTTCAGATGCATCGACGGAACGGCCATTATTCGGGAGCCCTAGGAAGACGCCAGAATACGTCAAAGGGTTCAAATGTTCACCTGGAACTGCGTAGCCAGCATCTGACCCACAAGCGTCGCTAATTAAAATGTTGTCTGTGGTTCCCGAAAGTGCTCGCCCCTCGATCCCAGTCAATGAAAGGGCTGGCTGCCCTTTGACAACGTGCAGTCTATGGTCAGGGTCTGACAAGTTGAACCAATAGGAGACAGCCTTGGCGGAAACCTATGCTACTCACACGGGCCGATCACATCAACTTTGGCAGTGACGGCAAGGTTACTCGAAACGTTCGGTGGTGCCCAGACCACAGGCAGGGTAAAGTGCTGGTGGTTATCGCACTGAGTTGCCGAATGTGAGGGAGAACAGTAACACTGAACAAATGAGTTTATGGGAGATCTTGTAGTGGGGGAAGTTACCAAGTTATAAGATCCAGGAAATGATTGTACTCTACCCGACCAGGAGTAGTGCTGTTCTTGCATGGCATCACCGTCGATGAGTGAGCCTCCCGTCCTAGGATGACCGATCGCCTCGGAGTCTGAGAAGCCCCATACACCGGCTCCAAGACCGCACTCATCGTCAACAACGATGATCTGAATCACGTATGAATGTAAATGCTGCTGCCTGTACACAATGTTACTCGGTCACCCTGGGACAAGCCGTAGCCACGAACAGAGATCTCAAACGGTATTCCTCTGATGGCGGTGAACACTGCCTTGTCTGTCTGAGGGCCCAGTCCAAGCACTACCACAACAATGGAAATTGTGTGGACTAGGAAGCAGCCCATGTGGAGAAGGGCTCCTCGGAAAGGTGGCTTGACGCTGAATGTATCTCGTTGAAGTACTAGAACTCAAAAACGATACTTCTGGTAATACCAGACTGGTATATAACACTTTTTGTAAATGATACAAGTTATTGAAACTTCACTTGAGCCCTATCGGTCAGCGGTCCTAGCCAATTGCTGGGAAAGGGAAAGAAACTATACAGATTCCGGGGGGATTGCGCACATGCTCAGTATCGCACTACGGGACTTGATCACGTCATCTCAGGGTTCCGCCGAGCTCTAATATTTCATAAACAAATGAAGACGCAAAAGTGAATCTTCGTGAGATTGTCGCCTACAACATGGAGAACAGGGTCCTTGATTGTAAGCAGCTGGCAGTCATGGTGAATCATTATATTATTCACATGGGTGCAGAGGGTCGCGGAACAGAACTGTTTTTATGCAGTTCGTTTATATCAATTACTCTTATCTTTCATTGCTGGATATCTATCGCATTTTAATTGTAGAGCAGATAATAGAGGGCTTCAAATTGATTGTTTACAAATGGCGCGGCAAGCTTACAACGATAGGGAGTGAATGATGGATATTGCCCAATGACAATTAGCGCCAAATTCAAACTGTATAATATGAGCTCAAAACAAATAAGTAGATGTAGAAACCAAATAATTGATTCGTAAGAACTACTCATCATGCAACACAACTTCGGTAGGCCATGAGCCATACTTGTTATTCCATTTTATATAGTCCTCGAGTTTGCCTTCACTTGGAGGGGTGTGGGCGAGGGCATCTTCAAGATCACCTTCGCAAAGTGGCCTGGGACTAACAGTAGCGCTGCCCTCATCTGCTGACAAACTAGCTAGGGCTTCTCGTATAGGCACCTGACTGCCACTGATCATGCTAAACCAGCTGGAATGGTATCACCATCGCAGCGGTGCACATCAACTGTTTTATATCGCTACCAGAGTAACCTCGAGTACTTCCGGCAAGTCGATCGATCACACACTCATCGATTTGGGGTGCTTCAATTGACATACTGGAATGATGGAGGTGCAACAGTCGGTGAATTAGATATTTGCGTGCCTTCTGTCCAGGCAGAGGAGTGTAACTAACACTCCCTCAAACTCATCACCCGAACACGCCTTTTCGCCTCACAGTTTTTTTGGAAAACGTCTAAGTGCCGCAGCGTCTATCTGCCACGGCAAATTCGTGGCTCCAAGGAACAATATTCGCGACTCGGGCTTGCTGGTGATACCATCGAGAGCCGCAAGGAACTCATTCTTCAATCGCCGAGTTGATTCATGGTCACCCTCGGACCTGGCGCCAAGGACGCTATCAATCTGAAGGAAGCGATGGACAATCTGAGGACGCCGCGGAGAGTTGACCTCGTCTATGAAGATGACCGTGGGCTCGTAATGATCCGCCACTTGAAAAAGTGTGTTAACCATTTTTTCGCTCTCGCCAATCCATTTGGAGAATAATGTGGAGGCAGACACGTTTATAAAGGTTGCATTTACTTTGGAGGCTATCCACCTCCCGAGCATTGTTTTACCGGTACCTTCAATACGGTGATAAAGGCGTAATTGGTATTCACTGTTGACCGCTGTCAGTTGTGTAAAGTCTTTAGTTGAGATTTCACGACCGAGGGCTTCTTTAAGGCCTTCAGAACAAGTTGAGAGAGACTCTAAACGGCCCGTCTAATAGACTCGAATTAAGTGAACGGTTTATGAGTCATCATGGAGAATTGGAGAGTTGTTAAGTACAATGCCAAACAATTAACTAGCGCAGCAACGAACAGTGCATGCAAACAAGCAGCTCTTCATAGTTTAGTCATCGATGTGCAATCCGGTTCAATATATTATTAGATACTTGATGAGGTTGAATAACTAACCTGGTGGTCCGAAGAGTAGGATGCCTCGTGGCGGTCTTGTCAATGGTGATGCAAAAAGATGAGGAAACCGTTGAGGCATTATTAGAACCTCCGTTATCGTTTGCTTGGCGAACTTCAAACCTATAAGGTCGATCATGCATTTCACAGTATAAAAAGATACCAGCGATGTCCTCATCTCGAACCTTATTAGAGTCTGTCGGGCTTATTCGTAGTGCTTCTATGGCCTCTACCATTTCTGGTTGCAAATGATCCAATGACGATGAGCCTGATACCACAGACTGGCGGAGATCAGTGGTTTGTCCCGCCACACTTCGTTTATTTTCATCATCTTTCCTTGTCGACGATGCCCTGCAAGATACACCTTACTTTTCATGTACACTTCACAGACATACCCCTTCCTCAGTTGACCTCCGGAACCTGCTCTGGCGATCCGTGACAGGAGACCATTAGCAGCATCATTAATAGTTGCCGACTCGGGTGAATTGCTTCGCTCATCTCGTCCTCGTTTGCTATGCATTCTACCATCTTCAAGGCCGAGCTCTGTTATTAGCGACTCGCCTAAGCTATCAGTATTGAACTCCTCAGTTGCTTCAAACTGCTGTTGCTGCTGGCCTGTTACCGACACCTGGCAAGATCTCCTTACTCCGTGGACCGGATTTAAAATGGCCGTGGGCGAGCGTACGCCTATAATAACATTACAAAGCATCCCCAGCTCAGTGAGATTCATCTCTATCTACTCTCAGCTACCAACTAAAGACATTACTGCTAGCGGCAGCGAAAACTCTATTCGTTGTGAACGGTAAAAGACCGAGGTGCTTACAATTTGCTGCCATAACAGCACGTCCTGTTTAACTCGGTCATTCGTGAAAACCCGAGGTCTTTCTTCCAACCATTTCCTCCCCAATAAACTAACAGTATATGCTTGGTCAGCTTTCGAGCTTGACTGCATGTCATCAGCCTCTATCAGGGCCATAGCTACCTGTTCACCAATAGCCAATGGGAAGAAGGATGGACCTCTCCTCACTTGAAGGCTCCTCATCAAATTTTTGTTACTGAGCTCATTGCACTGGTGCTGTGGATTTGTGCCATCCCGAATGTGCGCCAGCAAAGAGGGCAAAATGTCACCCTCAAACGGGGAGGACATATTTCTGGAAAACTGCTACAGCAATCGTTTTTCACCGGAGAAATACATTTTCGAAAACTAATGGCTGCATTTAATGGGCCAAGCTAAGTATGATGTATCACTGAGACACGAACATCGTCACGCTCAAAGAAAGGTAGACTTCGCCAAGGGCGGGCGATGGCGCCATTCGCACCTTGTCGAGCGCTGCGTTATTTCCATCGTCCGACTGATGAGTTGATTTATGTTTGGAATCTGAGGTTGATGCTTGCACTTGCCATAGTCTTAGTTTTATAATGAAATGGCTCTCGGCAGCACTCCTCTCATCTTGGGTGATTATGACTATCCAATCGACCCTGAGTTGACCTATGTTCCCAGTTTTCCACGTAATCGCTATCACTACTATTTTCAGTCACTTACTTTTTATCCCGACCACACAGTCTTCGGTTAGGAGAGATCACGAAGAAAATATCTATTATCAATGCCAATATGAGTTGCAGAGAGAGAGGAACTCTTTAACCGTGAAGTTATACGGTGGGCAGTGGGAACAGGCGGTGGAAGATTCGAAGGGTGTTCTTAAGGAGGGATCCCGTCGCATTCGTATGGCAGCGAACGGCCTTCACCTCACCTTTCATGCGGAGCGGAGGACACTAATCTACAAATTGAAGGAGTGACTAACATACATTATTTATTGTCCGACTAAATCGCTTTTTTGAGTTACCAAGTATGAATAAATTCGCCGACCGACACACACGGAAGTTGCTTCCAATGACTCAGGTGCCCGAGCGGTGGCGGCGATCGTGATTGACTACCAACAAACTGCATAAGGATTGGAAACCATCATACTGACTGACTGCAATTATTCTTATTTGATATCTTAATCGTAATAGTCATTATTTTAACCAACATCAGGTGTAGAGGGGCAACTAATTAGTAATCACACTCGAGAGGAACCCTCCTCCTCATTTTCCTTCATCAATCGACTGTCGCTAGCCGCGACTGCATAGGGGTCGTTTAAAACCTACATATTGGATTCTGACACCTCTAGCTTCACAGTGTAAAACACTTACGTCTCCAAAGGCTTCAAATACAAGACCGGCCGGAAGAGAGAACAGGGCCACGCCGACCAGAGCCAAGATAACGCAGAGGCACTTACCCGGTGGAGTGAAGTCTACTAAGCCCCATTCACCTAAAACCGATGTGATGACGATGGAGGCAGACGGTGAGCTTACCGCCGAGGAACACTGCAGTGTAATACATACTAGAAGGGATCGAATCGAATGGTTGACCGATCCACTTGGTGGAAAAATCGCTTGTGTGTTCAAACTCGTAGAAGAGGCAAGATGCGAACAACCATATCTGAAGGTAAAAGATACTCTGGTGCGCAGCCGGAAGATTTTTACAATAGCAGCGAAGATACCGGTAGACAGAACAGACTCGCGGCACTCCGACCAAACCAATGACAGCCTCTGCCACGCAACCAGGAAGTGCTCTAATAGGAGAATCTATACAGAAAGGAAGTCTGATGGAGAACAGAAAACTGTAAGCTTTGCGCACCCTGAAGATTCTGAAGACGCGGAAGATACTCGCGTCGAACTGCTGCGATGAGGGTTCGATGGCCAGAATGAAGCACTCTATCCAAAATGGTAGAATTGACATAAGGTCGACCAACCCCAGGAAAGATTTGAGATACTTTCCTCGTCGACACCCGACCAGTGGATTCGCCGGGGAACTATACAGACGAGCAAGATAGTCAAACGTGAAGATGCTGACCTGATCGAGGCAAGTAGGAAAAACCGGCTGAGTCAGACTTACCGAGACAAGCTCGAAGTAGTTGAACATATCCTTGCCCATGATCGACAGAATCGCCGACTCGCTCTCCAGCAGAACAGCCACTATATTAAGTAAAATCAAAGCCACCATAAAAGCGCCATATAGCTTATTATGATTAACTAAGCAATGCGCCCGATAAACGAAGGTCCCTGAATAGAGATATGAATACAACCTTACCAGCTACTTACTCTTGCGTCGCTCCGCTAGCTCTCTCATTTGAACTAAGCGAGTCTCCACGATGAGGCCTTCGAGTCTCTTCCTTACCATGTAGCGTCGTACGTGCTTTCCGATAACACCAGCGGCCTCTTTGCGTCGTTGCCTCTCACGAAGCCTCTCCCCTTTAAGCGCTGCAGTGAATGCTGCAGCCAGCAGACCAGCCGGCACTGCAGTGACGCCAACTGCAATGACGACCGTCAAAGCAAGGATAATCTTCCCACTAGGTGTGTAGTCGATGAGGGGGAAGTCGCCGGTGAGGTGGACCATGGCATACGGTACCATAGAAGATATAAGCGAGCTGTATCTCTCGGCCTGGGGAGTTCCAGGTGTACCGGCCAGCTCAGAATCATTGTGTTCAGCGAGCCACAACAGACCACCAAGGCACAGCCACATAGCCAGAACCACGTAAAGAGCGTTACTCAGGCACTTCCTCTGGGCCTTAACAACCCGAACGAAAAGTGCACAAGTCGACGAAAGGAACTCCAGGTTGATGATTCTCATCAACCTTAGTAGGCGGAATTCACCATCGTAGCGATCAGTCAAACTCCAACCGGTGAAGACCGTCAACCACCAGGGGAGGATCGACAGGAGATCGGCGAGGGAGAGCAGTGTGCTGGCCTGGGCCCATCGCATCGATTGCGGACTGACAAATCCTCGAGGGCACCACTTCACATAATTTAGCGGCGCGCAGTAAATACGGAGAGAATAGTCCAGAGTGAAGGCCAGCACGACAAAGGTCTCAGCGATGCCGAAAGAGCATCTAACCCACGCGGGCCAGGAGCTGTTGTAGGCCGGTAGGGTCTCGAGCACCGCCACTAGTGTGCTGATGACCAGACAGAATGCGAGCCATTTCTGGTATCTTCGTGACCAATACTGCATGGTCGCACCTTTCACCCACTCGAGCCGCCAGCGGTTGTCAGACTCCTTGGGGTAGATCAATGTGAAGATGCGACGCTGAAACGGCGACGGTGATGCATCACGGTGGGCAGCAGCAGCAGCAGCATCTGCTGGCGGGGCCGCGACCGCGAGTTGTTCCTGTCGAGGATCCTGTGACGGACTGTCGACTAGGAAAGGCTCCAACCTGAAGAGGAAATGAAGTTAATAGTAATAATAAAGTGGGATGATTTTGATAGTAAGTATCAATATATTATGTGCAATGTTGGAAATTTACCAACAGAGATTCAGCTATTATTGAGTAGGTGGTAGAACCATCCTTCAGTGTAATAATGCGTTTATCGTAATGACTTGTATCATATCACTCAGCAGCACTGTGCTGTATAATAAACTCTCTGCAATGATCTGCGTGTTGGATCATGATCATGATTATTTATTATTATAAAATATACAACAGCGATACGGTTATAATATTTATATAACACTTCATAAAGTCGGGAAAAATGTCAGATATCGAAAGATACTAGCAAACTCACCTATCCTGCATCCCAGCCCCGAGGACACCCAGTGGGACAGCCACCACACCAACAGCGAACATGCCGAGGGCACCTGTAATGATCGAACCAGGAAGGGAATAGTCACCCAATGGAGATTCGCCAGATACATTTAATAAAGTCAACCAAAGACTGCCATCTAATGTCGAGTAGTAGCGAGCAACCTGAGCTAAAAAATATCTTTACCAACTTCCCCGAAGCTGACCTTCAAGTCCGAGGCGTATCTTTCTGTGTAATACATAACCTCCGACATCAACAACCACAAACCCGCCGCCAGGCTCCCCATATAAATGAGCAGCGTTCTACTGTCACTCAGAATCCTACGGAAGTACGCAAAACCGCAAAGATATCTTTCGAGCTTGAACACGCGCAGCAGCAAGAGAGCCCAAAGATACTCGTTATTCGGCATGAACCAAAGCAACAGACCCGGCACCACCGCGATGACGTCAATCACACCATAAGGGCTGCCCAAGGCATACTCCCCCAGCCTGGCTTGAACCCTAGGGAACCTTGCGGCCCTGCTAGAATAGAATACAGTAGATGTGGCTGCGGAGTGGTTGTATTCTGGGAGTAGTGGGGCACAGTAGAGCCTTAGGAGGAGCTCGAGAGTGAAAAGAATTGTTATAACAACGCCTACTGGCGCCAGAAAGTAGCGATCAATTGGGGGTATCCAAGGTGATGGTAGACCACTTAAGAGGGTATGAATGATCGATAATGGAACCATTATCCAACATATCAGAGACCTGATTAGAGTTCGTGGTTTGGAGGTTCGGAAAAGCTCAAGGAAGCCAGAATTTCACAAAATCTTCTTCCATTGGCGTATCTTTTCTGCCCATCAATAATTTTCAACAATTCCATAAAATGCAAAAAATACTGCTTTTTGAATAAATGCCATAAATTTTCCGAATACCCCCCGCTGAGGGTCGTGCTCAAAAAGGCGTTGAGAATCGCTCAAGCTCCTTCCACAATAGAAGTAAAACTGTGTTCTTGAAAACCTTATGGGCCCCGTAGTAAAGACTCTTTACAATACGATAATTTTCAAACATAAAACAGTAAGAGTTACAAGTGAGAACCAATGCCTAATAATAATTACTTCTTCGATGTCAACTCTCACGTTCACAGTGGTCAAGCTCTCGTTCGATTTAATATCCTGCTCCGAGCTCACCTCGCAAAGTCGCCAAGATCAACCTTCCATCCCACCCCAGACGCCCCAGAGGTCAATCTAACTATCATCTCCCCATGGTGCCCATCGATGGCCCGAACCATCCGATACAGTGCTTCGTGGTCCAAACCAATCCTGAGTACTCCACTCCCACTTGCACCGTTGGAATGGTCTCACCTTGCAGAGAGGAACTCCTGGAACTCCAAACGAGTGATGACCGGCAGCTGCTGTCGAGTGTATCCAGAGATCGGAGTGTGGCCGCCGGTGGAGAGGCATGCCTCGGGGGTGCTAGCCTCCAGTGAATCTTCAAGGTGAGTTTTTAAACCGGCACCGAGGAGACCTGTAAAAGGGTAGGGAGGGGAAATTAAGGAGCATAAGAAAGTGAGTTATGGATGAATGGTTGGAGACCGATATGCGGATATACCAGAAATCCAGCTGCCCACTTACCAGCTGGAATAGCGACTACTGCTGCCCCAAAGATGACAGCAAATACAGATATAACCTGGCCACCTGTAGAGTAGTCTAACAAATGCGGGAACTCTCCAAGGAGGACAATTACGGTGTGATACATCGACCGAGGTATAGATGAATATCTGCCAGAACGGTAAACTAGGATAAGTATTATTCATAGGATTATACCTGTTATAGCACTGCTGCTGCTGCTCCTCGGGGGTGCCTTGGGGGCAATACACCATCAAAGGATTATCCTTCTCAAAGTAGTAGTACAGACTACTAAACACCAACCAACAGCTGAGGCCGACCGAACCTAAGATATGGATGATAATACTAATAACTGCACAGGAGATGATTGATGATCACCAGCAGTGAGGAACAGCATCTTCTGTTTGCGAAATGCTTCTATTAAATTCTCCACACGAGGACTTTCAGAGGCGATAAAGCTATCATCATCAAGAGGTATACCATATTGATCATAGTCATACTCAGTTTTCAAAGGAGTTGGAGAGAGGAGCGGTATGAGAATACATATCCATTGCGAGAATATAACATAACTCCAGCCCATCAACGGTACCAATATTGCCAAGCTAAGGTAGTATGGTCCAACTGCTAGCAGCAGTACCTAACAGACAGCCTTCCCCTCCCTATCGGTCCGCCAACAATGACTTTGGGAAATCCACAGTGGATTTGGTAGCACCAAATCTCTAGGTTAAGTAAAGCGTCACTCCACTCAATGGACACCTAATTCATTCCGGTTACTAAACGGGTTTGGGAGGAGCCAATTGGTGTCTTTATTGTATTATTGTTAGTGTCATACACGTCATTGTTGTGTGAAGTATCATACCGCTCCTTCCTCCCAAACTACCCAAATCTTCCTTTGCCGATGATGATGATGATGCTCTTCTCCTTCTTCTTCCTCCCTATTACCATGCCACTCCTTTACTACTGCTACTCCCAACGCCGCAGTCAGCGCCAACGCCAAGGATAACTGATAAGTTTGTAGTGTTATCCACATCCATAATGGTAATGATAGATTAATGGTATTGGTTATTATACCAAACACACCAAATGATACGATACCAAAAAATGATAATATTAAATCAGACCTTAATAATGCAACAAGTCGGGCCTACAGGAATTAACAGCTAGAGGTGTCAGAAAAGGGTGTTGAGTATTACTCTATACGTAGACATTCTTCCTTTATATAAACCATCATTGAGTACTGCGGGGGGCAGTTTATCATTACTGTTAATATTTGAATCGATACCGGCCTCCGTGGTGGCCAGCGGCGGCCTACCATCCCCTACAACTTGGTATTGACCTATTTTATCTAGATGGTGATGAGGACCGAGTAAAGGAGCATCGAGAGACAATGCGGAGGATGGGATATCATCTTGAGGACGCTTTAATAATAGGGATGACATAAGCCTTAAATTATAAGATATAAGTTTCCAAGCCATAATACTTATTAACTTATACAACACAAGACGAGCCGAGCATCGTTATATTGGCCATAAGACCTCTCCGTGAAGAATAGAGCTGGTCAGGTATGTGCTGCTTTTGATAATATTCTGTCGACCGACTACGAGCAAATGGTTCGTAACAGAACTCGTTTAAGTCTTCTTCAACCTCTTCTTTACCTCTTTCCATGATAGATTCCTGGTAGAGCACAAGCCAATCCTATGTAATAAAGAGATGAGACAGCAAATGCAGGATTAACTTCTGGGTAAAGTAGTATATCGCCCACCAATTCAGTTGATGGAAGGATACTACCAAGGTTGAAAGCTTCACCATTAAGGCGGACCAAAGAAAATCTTTGTGGTGGGAAATGAGCAATGATATGCCTGGCCAATAGGAAGTTCATGAATCTCTCATAGACATCATTACGACTCGCCTGGTCCCACTGGAGACGCACGCCACCAGCTGGGCTTACAATATATGGCACCTCCACCTGTACGGTCTCCTCTGGGGAGGCAAGGACGAATACCGAGTTTTAAGCATCTAGTCAGAACATCATCCTAATATCAACTTGAGCATCAATACGACTATGATAAAGAGTTCCACTGTAGGGTGATGATGGGGGAGGTTGAGGCGTGGTGGTGGTGGCATTGGTTGTATCGCAAATGCATAGATGCAATACAACCGAAAAGAATACAACAAGTATGCGAAGCATTTGTTACTGACAAGGGAAATGTAAACTCCACCAAGACATTTCTGACACGACAACGCAGATGGTTAATCCTGATGGATTAATCATCAGAAAATGTCAGCTTAGTACTATAGAGAGATACAACAACGGGCACGAGACATCAATCATAACACCTACTCGACTGAACTCATGAAAAGCCTCAAAAAGTAGTACTACTCAAGCGAAAAATCATCCTGCGGGAGTTCCTTCATCCAAGGCGCGCGTTCCTGCAAGAACGACGCGGCGAGCAAGCGCTTCCCAGCACCGGCCAGTGTGAAGGAAAGCATCCACGTCGCAAGGAAACCAAAGGGGTCGGCGTCTCAAGCTCAGTTTGGACCGCGGGGGGTGCGAGCCAGCCAACCCTCTCTCGCAGCAATTATATGACCAGCTATCGATGCCAACCACCTCCGCATGCATTCCCAATGAGCTATTGTTGCACCACGTGCTTAGAATAACAATAAAGCTTCGACGAGGCCTTTCTGACCTCGGACTCTTTGAGATGTTACAAAGGAGAGGTCGCTGGAAGAGCGGCCCACATGTCATGATCTTCGCAGCTGATAGAGCTCAGCTTCACGTATACGCGGGATTGGATATTTTGCTGAGATGGCTCATGCGAAATCCGTTAGCCTTATCACTTTCCTTTCCCTCAGCTGAGCTGAACATGAAGAGTTTTGGGAAAGAGAGGTCTCAAATAATAATAGTGATGAAACAATTAATACACCACAGGGCACCGGACTTTCACCACTCGTACCGGGTAGTCCAGCACCGCATTAGCTGTCGAGATGTTACTCAGAGCTGAGCTTCCGGCCGTATCTTTGCTTGGAGTAGTGGCATTTTTGACACTCGTCTGTTTGACTGTTACGCTTCTGAATGGTTGAGGAGGCTAGTGCTTCTTTGCTCAATCCCCAGTCATCGGAATTCCTCGATTCGTTCAATTCATCATCATCTTCATCATCAGCCGGCTTAGCACATGAACGAAGAGTATACTATTGAGAAGGAAGAGGTCGCATATGGGCAAACCTCGATGAAGTTGCAAATAGACTACAAGTAGATTTGATGCCGTCATAACAGGTTTGGTGATGATGATCGAAGTAATCGAAGAATATTAAACTTACCACCACCACCAGCAGCAGCAACAGATGGTGGTTCCGCTAATAGATACGCGGTGAATAGCTACGACGGAGTGTGATAGCGTTTTAATGCTACTTCTATTATGACTAGTAATAGGTAGTTCTACCACCACTGCAGTGGAAGGAGGTAATAAATACCCTGAATAGAGGACCTTGAAGAAGTGGCAAACACTACGGTAGGAGAGAAGGCGATTCGAGGATGAACAGGCGTTTGAACACCATCTAAATGCAACATCCAACAGCAGCTCAACAGGATCTCAGACCTACCTGCGTGCTACTTAAGTGAGTATCGATGCTGCCCAGCGTATACCTGAATTGGCGGCATATAATTTTGCCTGAATGCCAGGAATGTGGAGACAATTATCTTTGGGAATAGTCAACATATCATAACAATCATCCGACTGGCTTGGTGGGCCCACAGTTTCCTGGATCGCTATATTTATGGACGATGATAAGGCGGCTTTATATGAATAGTAATAACATGTACATGTGCGGCTGCTGCCACTGCTGCTGTTTTATCATTCTATCCTCCATCGCTGCCACTGCTGCTGTTTTATCATTCTATCCTCCATCGCTGCCACTGCTGCTGTTTTATCATTCTATCCTCC